>JANAVB010030817.1:21955298-22068801 GCA_029216955.1 Iris pallida
CCACCCCCAGCTCGCTTTCCCCGGCGTCGGACCACTCCCCACCTCCGGCTCTTTCTCCCCGGCCGACCCTCCCCCCGTGCCACCCTCTCCCTTGGCTACAGTCTCCCCTCCGGCCCCCATCGCCGTGCAACCCCCTGCCTCTACCGCGGCCTTCCTCACGCCCCCCCTTCCGCCGCCCCTCTCGCCGAGTCCCCCCGCCTCGGCACATCCTTCCTCCCAGCACCCCCTCCTCTGCGTGGGTTTGGACCCCCCCCGGCGGTGCCCTACTGGCAGCCACCAGCCCGCAGCGACGCTGGCCCCCCTCCTTTTCCTCGTGGTGCGCCCCCGGCGGCAACCACCTGCCCCCCTCCCTCCGTTTCGACCCAGCCGTCGCTTCGGGGCCTCCGGCTGACGTCTTCGCCGTCCTCCCCCAATTGGCCCGGCACCCTCTCGGCCGTGGCCACCCCAGTCGTGGCCCCCCCGGGGCTAACCCCCCTCCTTCTCCCTCTCTTGGGCTGCGGGGTGCTCTCCCCACCGCCGCTGTCCGCCTTCCTCGCCGTGTCCCTTAGCTCTCCGTCGCCGCGGCTCTCCCCTCTGGCCGCCCCGGTCTTCGCGGCTCCTTCCACTCTCTCGACGGATCGGCTCCCCACCCTCGCCGGATCAGCTCCCCCTCCCGGCTTTCGACGGATCAGCTCCTCCACGTCGGTCCGCTCTGCACCACCTGTCTCGGAGGATCTGCCCATCCTCGACAGTTCGCCCGCTCCTCGCCGGTCCTCTCCTCCGTGCTGTGGCTCCCCTCCTCCGTCCTTGCCCCCCTCCTCCTCGTCGCTCGTGGACCTCGTCGGGCCTCCCTGCCTGCTGCTCTCCCGTGGCACCTCCCTCGATCTCCTCCTCCTGTTCTCCGCGCCGGGCTCTTCCTCGCCCCCGGCTGCGTAGCTCCCCGGCGACCCCTCTTCTCCTCTTCTGCTGGCGTGGCGTGGCAGCCAGGCTCGCCGCTTCCATCCAGCTTCGGCTCCTCCGCCGCGGGGCCCTTCGGCTCCCCCCCGGTGGATAGTTTCCCACCGCCGCGGTTCCCCCTTATCCGCCGTGGCGGTGGCCGGCGTGGCCACCGGCGGAGTCTCCCCCCCCACTCTCTCTTCTAGTGGACGACGCTCAGCAGACCGAGGCGCCCTCTCAGGCTTCGCCCCCTCTCGGGCCCGCGTCCCATTGGGACCCGCGCGCCCTTGGGCCACGCGTCTCCGCCAGGCCAGTGGGCCTCCCGCCCATTCGGGGTGTTCGTTTTGTTTTGCGTTTCATTTTGAATTTGAACTCGGGTCATCCGTTTGGTGGGACCCGATTGTAGTCCTCTCATGTTTTCAATAAATATGGCTTTTCAAAAAAAAAAATATTATATATAAAGATAAAAATATGATACATGAGAACAATATTCTAGCATCTAAAATCTGAGATTAAATAGGAAATAAATCATTCACACAATATATCACACAGATGTGTCCAAAATTGGGGGTTTCCTACTTGGACACAAAACTCAATAAGGACACAACTAATGACCTCCAAATGGATCGAAATGGACACAAATGGAGACACAACCATGGGGGTCATTCCTATGAATTCAAAATGGTCCTATATGTATGTAGGAGTGAAATAGAGTAGATTTTACCTTCCGGATGATCAAATCCAAAGAAACTCCTTCCGATACGACACCGACACGAGACCTCCAAAAGGACACAAACAAGATCCAAAACTCTCCAAACTAGCTAGCTCCTCCTCTTGATTGAAATGGAGAAGAAAAGAAGAGGATTGATGAAGAAATGGATTGATTTTGAGGTGAAATCAATGGAGGCTCCTCTCTAATTTGGGAAAGAACAAGAGAGAGAAAATTTGGGAATATAAACAAATGAGAGGCTCATCCCTATCCCTTCATGTGGCCGGCCAAGTGTGGGCAAGGTGTCCCTATTTGCTAAAGACTAAAATACCCCACTTGTTCCTATTGATTTAATTAAATTAGGTTTTAGTTGAGGCTAAATTAGTCTAGTGAGTCTCTAATTAAACCAAACTTAGTCATAAAATTTAGTCAACCATACTAACTTAAATATTGTCATGGGCCATGTCTAACTAATGAGTGGGTCCCACTAGAGTTAAAACTATCCCGGATCCCCGATACAAGTCGGATTGAGTTGAAATTCGAACCCGACTCAAAAAATCCAAAATAATATCATAAATAAATAAATAATTCCAAAATTATTCTAAAATGGAAAATGACCAAAATACTCCTGTTTTTGAAAACTAGAGGTGACAAATCTATCCACCTTAAAAAAAATTTATCCTCAAAATTAAAACAAACAATCACCGAAATCACATGCAATAACAAAAGAATTATACCTCGGGGCTCGAAGAGATAAGGAAAACGCTCTCGCATGTCGTCATCTCTCTCCCAGGTAGACTCACCTGGAGAGTGATGCCTCCATGCAACACGAACCAAGGGTATAACCTGGTTCCAGAGCACCTTCTTCCGACGATCCAGAATCTCCACTGGCTGCTCTGGATAGTGAAGAGTAGGCCCCACCTCGATCGCTGAATGGTCCAATACATGGCTGGGGTCTGCCACGTACCACCTCAGCTGCGACTCATGGAATACGTTGTACACCCCCTCTAATGTAGGTGGCAAGTCTAGTCGATAAGCTACTGCACCGACCCTCTCAAGGATAGTTAAAGGTCCGATGTAGCGCGAACTAAGCTTCCCGCCTCCGCTAAAGCAAATCATGCATCGTATCAGAGAAATCTTTAGGAACACCAAAGCATCAGCCTTGACATAAAACAAACTCAGCACACAAGACAAACAAACAATCACAAGCATCATAAACAGGAATTGAAACTAACCTCGAACTCTAACGGTCTCCGATGGCTATCGGCCTAATGCCGCTGCCTATCCTGAGCCACCCGAAGTCTATCTCTAATCAACCTGACCTTCTCAGCTGCATCCACTACCATCTCCGGTCCAAGCAGCACTCTCTCGCTGACATCATCCCATGACAAGGGAGTATGGCATCTCCGTCCGTATAGAGCCTCGAATGGCGACATCTCTATACTGGTCTGATAGCTGTTGTTGTAAGCAAACTCTTCCAGGTGAAGATGGTCCTCCCAAGAACCCTCGAGATCAAGCACACACATGCGAAGCATATCCTCCAGAGTCTGGATTTTCCTCTCTGACTGCCCGTCTGTCTGGGATGATAAGCGGTACTAAACTTGATATAAAATCCCTTATAATTTAAAGGAATATTTAAATTATCTTTGGATTTTATTTAATTCTAATTTATTTTTATCTTATTTATATTTATAAAAGGACTATAGCCATAGTTGAGTTTGAATATGCAAGACGACTAGAAAGTATGGCATGCCTAGCGTAGTCGGGTGCTTTAACAAGTATGCTAGCCATGTTAGGAATGCCATGGTTATATTGTAATCTCTTGCATGTTTACCATTCAAATTATGGCACAAGCTATATTTTTATTTAATTAATTAGTTAAGAAAGCCTTTATGCCTTTTTACGAGACCCGGTTGCACCAAACCTTTCCAAACCTCTTCCAAGCCAAATCCAACCCTATGTAGGCATGTTGGGCATTAATAAATATTAATAATTATATTTATTTGTATTTAATTCAGATTTTTTAGTGTAATTACATAGATAGAATTAAATAGTTCTATATTAGGAAACCCTTTTTTAAATCCTTAATCCAATCAACTTGCCAACTCACCAAACAACCAAATCATGCCAAGTGGACCCCCACCATGCTAATTTCGGCCAAGCAACCCTCCATGGTCGAATGCATCAAATTAAATAGGATTTAAATCCTAGATTGCTTAAAATTCATTTAAGGATATGTTTAAATATACCAACTTATCTCAACCTTAACCAAATCCTAATCTTTCTCTCCCTCACCTTTGGCTGACCAAAACCTCTCTCCTTCTCCATAATTTCAGCAGCAACAAACTCCCTATAGCATCTATACATCATCTCCTCAATTGTACATCTCTCCATCCTTCACAAAAACTTATCTCCTCCACCATACATCCACGAAATCCCTCAAAACAAACCCTAAAAACTCCATCTCCCCCATCCAATCCTATATAGCCATTATCAACTCTCCTATACTCACCAAGAGAGGATTAGCAAGCGAGGATAGCGAAAAAAATTGAAGCTTTGGTGAAGAGAAGTCATCATCACCCTTTCTAGCAAGGATCTTTGGTAAGAACCCAAATCTTTTCTTCTAAAAACCTTTGCTAAAATTCTGTAGAAAATATATTATTAATTCTGTAGAAATCATATTTTGATGACTTTTGTTAAGTATAATCATCCATAAAGGTTTCATGAAATATATGAGTAATATTCATGTGTCGGTAGGATCAAAATTAACCCCATTGTAAAGGAACTATGAGTTATTGGTGCCTATTTTTGAAACTGAATTTTATGTGGGTTTATATTCATAAATTAGGATTTTTAAGTATTTTTCTACGATTTTAGCAACTCAAATCTGGTCGAAAAAATTGTAGGTCAAAACTAGCTAATTTCGGGTAACCGGCTGACCTAGAATGTTCCAAACTTGTAGTATAACTCAACCCTTGTACCTCTGATATTATTCTATGAAATACATTATTTTATTACTGTTTAAAATATATTTTGGTTATTTTAGCAATTTTGAGTCATTAACTATGTTCCGGGCGAGTTTCGGGTAGACTAGCTGACTTATTAATCAACTAGTCATAAATGTCTTTAGAAATATTAATTCTAGAATTTTAGAGATAAATCTGTGAAAAATTTGTTTAAATATTATTTTTATGATTTTTATATGATTTTTATATAATTTTTAAGTATGTTTTTGAAGTAGGGGAATAACCGACTAATTAAAAGTTAGAAACCCTAAAACTGTATTTCGATGTCTCGTGGAACCTGTGTGTGATTGTATGGATCTAAATGGTTCCACGAGAGATTGAATATAATTTTAACACATTACTTTGACTAATTAAGTAATATCGTAAGTTTCATAAGTAGTGACTTAATTTAGTTAATTAATTATCTAGGAGCGTCGGGTTCCGGAGGCGTGGACGCGGGAGTGACGTTTCATATTTACAGCACGAAATTAGGCAAGATACTTTGTCATATTTACTGCTTACATTTAGTTGCATTTTATTTCAGTTATTGTATTTATATTCCTTCTTTGTTTTTTTTTCTTGCATGTGGACCTAAAGTTAAGTGACTACCGTCAATAGAGTGCATGTCATTAACTTATCATGATTGTATCACGAGTTGTGTGTGAGTTGTGAGTATCAAGCAGTGGTCACTTGCGTGTTGGCTGATCACCCGTGCGCATGCGTAGGAATAACTGTCAATAGATGCATGTTAGAAGACTTGACAGTTATTGAATATAAACCGTGTTGTGGAAACGATATGTGTTGGTGTATCGTGGTTACGATGCATGTATAGTATCATTGGGGGGAGGGGACAGCTACTAGCGTAGGGGCTACATTTATTTTTTACACATTTATGGGTGATAGAGACTCGGATGAGCGCTACTTGCTGCCCGGCCGATAGTGTCTCGGATGAGCGCTACTTGACGGCCATGACTCTTTATTACTTGCTTGCGTAAATTCGTACAGCCCCTGCGTAGAACATTGTCCTCAAAGTGTATATCACATAGATGGTTAGGTACCCTGTTGTGTTGTAGTTTATAGTATTTTTTTACTTATGCAGTTACATGGCATGTTCTTCCTGTATCTTATTACGTCCCTTTGAGGACCTGGTTATCTCTCCAGGTGTATGCTTTCGTGATTTACTGTAGGTGTTCTAGCCAAGGCCGTGATCTTCTCCCTTTCTTTGAAGAGAATTGAGCTTGGTTCGTTTGATATTTTATCGATTCACTTCTTATACATTTTATTTTGAGATATTTGGTAGTGGACTTTGCCTCCGCCCAACGTTTGTACAAATGACTTTAATAAGTTGATTTTATGATATATTGGTTTATGGATGAGATTAGCTCCATGGTTACTACATTTTACAGCTTATGTGTACATACGAGATATCCATATATTGGAGTATACTTCGTATGTAGACAGTTGGCATGATACGTTTCTAGTCCTACGTATTTTGGGACTGGGGCGTTACATGTTTTTGTGGTGGTCCATGCAGGTCGAGTTTGTCACATCGGTTACGCTACTGTACCGATGTGAACCTGCCTATAGGATTAGGATATAGGAATATCATCCACAAGCTTGACTTCCTCCCTCAATTCTAAATCTCGAACTCTCGTCCGATTATCTTGACTTCCTTCTGCTTGGATTCCTTTCACTGTAAATCTTATCTTCTTTCGTACTGAATAGGGAGGTTAGGGGATAACTCATACGAGTATACGTGTTATATTCCTCAATTACTCCATTAGTTGGCTTCATAAGTTGAGTAGTATGACTACAACCTACCATCCGTATTCTTTTAACCTAGTATTATAGTGTAACAGAGTGATAATGAATATATGCTAGTGTAGGAGAGATGTTTACCTAGAATATAGAGATTTTGTAGCCTATACCCATTGGTCAACTAAGGCCTGATACAAGAACCAGTAGGACGACTGTATACGCAAGCACACCGGATAAGACTTAGACACTACAAAAAAAGTGTCTTTCTGGGACGTCAAAAATCCGTCTTAAAAAGACCAAAATCAGTCCTAAATTGTAATTTGGGACGAATTTTAGGACGGTAAGTGACAGTGCTATTATGGTGGCGTGGCAAAAAGTTTTAGGACGAAAAATACCGTCCTAATTTGGTTTTAGGGTCGAAAAAGCTAACCGTACCAAAAGAGTTTGAATTATTATATGTTTACGACGGTTTATAAAACTGTCCGTTGTCAAGCTTATAAAATTATTATTTGTATTTTTCAGCTATAAAACATACAATTTAAATACACATAACATATTTCATATGATCATGGCCGTTGTCAAGCTTGTCCTCAGATCTATCTCCATGTATCAGAGCTCCAATACAAAAAAAGCTTAACAACATCAAGCATTCTTTACCATTAAGTAGAAGACAAAAAAATCCATAGATAACCATATATGTTCAATTAATAAACAACAAAAAGCTTAACATTAAGCATCCTTAACCACCATTTCCAAAATAAATCCAAAACACAATACATCACCCACACCATCAGTTACAAAATGAACCCATTGTCTCCACCATTACATACAAAATTCTGAACCCAAAACATTAAGCACTACACCATATTTTTGAACATTAGTATATCCAACACGAACCCAAAAAATTAACCCAAACTTTTTTCCATCACAAGATCGTCGTCCATCTTTTTAGCATATCCAGAATGCTTTTGAAGGACCTGCAAATGAAGATATGCCAATATATTAGCAACCTGCTAACTGTACACGAACAACCAGAAAAGAAAGACAAGTTCTTCCAAACTGTACAGACTAGTCTACATTAGTTTGTGAATGTTTAAAACAGAACAAAAGGATCAATCCATTTGTACAGACCTGCTAACAGTTCTTCCAAACTGTACAGACCTGCTTACAAAAAAATTGGGAAAAAATAATATACAGAAACAAGCTTCAAGTAACAAAGGACGCTTCAAGTAAAAAATGAAGCTTTAAGTGAAGACGCGAAAAATTGGGAAACATTTTAAATAAGAACTACAATTATTCTAGCAAGAATTACAGTAACAAGCTGGAAAAAACCAATGTAAAAGTTAAAATCTGTACAGACAATATACAAAGTTCAGTCAAAAAATCTATCCAGGAAAAAGAGAAAATAGAGAATTCTATTATATCACAAGAAAGTGAAATTACTTATTCCTGATAATATTAAATTATCAGGAATAAGTAAAATTATCAAGGAAGTTGTGGTCCTCCCTTGAGGTTTTGTCCCAATGTCTGATGGTTGTCATTAACCCCATGACACCCTGGACATGCATGGGAAGGAACCAAAGGAAAGACAAGCTCAAGACCTCATTTTACTTATTCCTTCACCAAATGCCAATTCACATACTAATTGGTCAAGTTAATAGAATTTAAGTAACACATATGTGACCTATACTACTGATACTTGCACGTTTTAACTAACTGCCACTAGTTGTCAATGCATGTATGAATATCTTAGTGAAACCACTTTTTTCAGACTGGACATTAAAGCATATGGCAGTGGTTGATGATAGATAACATAAGATGTGACATGACATTTGTCACACAAAGCCCTCAATAATTTGCTATCTAGCTAGGAAAATTGCAAGGTTAAAATCTATTTATGCAAAAGTATATGCAAATATGTAATAAATAGGAGGAACACCATTTCTGGCAGCATCCAACTTAATCAAAAATAGCAATAGCACCAACAGTGGCACTAAAATAGTTTGGTAGATGCACTCCTTATAGATTTCTTTACAACATGGTGTATGCAGTGCACATGTGCTATCAATTTTCTCATCGATCACAGCTATTATGCAACCCCTTGCAGTAGATGCATTTGCTATCATGCAACATTTTATTGAACTGTGTTGTCACAATTGCCGATCCACAGTCAGGTTAATTTACAGTTGTTCACTGAGATATATTGGCTCGATCATGCCTTCCTATGGAAAATTCTTGATTCTTTTAGTAGATCCTGCTCTAGCATACCTCAACCTTCAACGGAAAAATAAAAGTTCACCTTTATCGTGTAATCGTTACAACTTATTCGTAGACATTCAAAGTGGCGTACATTTTGATGAGCTACTCTTGTTCATTTTAACCATCATTGGTCACGATTATCGTTGTTATTATTAGTAACATTACCATTGTTGTTATCGTTTTGTAGCTGGAAAATACATGCTACAATTTTTGAAAACTATGCATTATGCATGCTACAATTTTTGAAAACTCTAATCTAAGAATCTCACTTCAAATCTAAGTGCCAAAATAAAGAAACTACACATAAGGACAACATAGTGCCAAGTGAGAATCTCAGTTTAAATCAGAGATAGATGCTAAAACTATATATACACAATCACAGTTAAAAAAAAATTGCAAATCAAAACTCTTTTGTTGCAATGTGTTTTTGTACAATATTGCAACTGCTTCAATATGTAAGATTGCAAATAAACTTTTTTTATAGCTGAAACTCATCTGTTGGAATATATTTTTGTACATTGCAGCTGCATCAATGTAAGATTGCAAACAAACTCTTTTGCAACTTAAATTTTAAGTTCCGATACTGATACCGACACGAGATTATGCATAATTCAGACTATGCAAAATTCAGTCCAGAAAAGAAACCAATGTAATAAATACAAATTCCAACATGAAAGAAAGGAAATGGAGAACCAAACATAAATTATAGCCACGGAAGAAAACCAAACATAAGAATCACAGAGAAAAACCAATGTAATAAGTTGATAGTTGGCAAATTACCTGGACGATGTATTGGATTGTTGACAAAGAAGTTGAGCATTAAGGAACATAGCCATAACTTCCTCTTTGAGCTCAGTCTTGAGCTCACTCTTGACCGCCTCATGCTCTTTCTTATGCCGGGCCTCTTGCTTCTCACGCTCTTTCCTTAATGCGTCAGTCTCTTCTCTCAACTTCTTCGTATTTTCTCGTAACTTTTCAGCATCTTCTCGCAGTTGTACAATCTCAGCATTTGTTGCTTGTTGAATCTCAGTCTGATGAGCTGCTAAGTTATCAATATAAGTAGTCATTATCAATAGCAAAAATATGTGAACAACAGGTGATGGTAAAGCATTCAAATATGATATCTGAGCTCATACAAAAAGGGTCCATGAAATAGTCTAAACATGTGAGAATTAAGATACATGTGAGAATGAAGATACATCTAAACTCATTAAGATACATCTGAACATGTAAATGTGTCTCAAGAATAAGAATAAGGCACTTAATCTTACTTTATTGAATCAGATAGCAGTTTAGAGGAAAATAGTCCTCTGAATAGTCTTTTACAGACCACATGATTAAGGCAGAAATATCCATAATAAGTTATCTTACTTTAAATTTAACACATTTGTATCAAATTGGAAGTTTATAATCTTAGCATTTCAAATTTTACACTCCACCACTTCCAACCAGGTTTACTAGCAGTATAAAATTAGTTTGTTTACTAGTTAGCTTTTTCTGTATTGGTTAAAAAACTAGGAATAATGAATATGCAACTGTTGTAGCTTGTGCACATAACTGCCCGTAAATCGGTAGCAGCAGCAGCATATATGCTTCCAACCTCCACCTGTTCTACCCCGTAAATCAACAATAGGTGGAGCTTTTGTTCTATTTTATAAGGCACCTTTGTTTCTCGCCAAGAATTTGAAGTTTATGTGGTTCGTGATGTGTATGGGATCCATTTTTATAGGGTTCCTTAACCAATTGCTTCCTGGAGTTAAAATTAGGCAACTAGTTTAGGCAACTAATTTGAAATGACAGAACCTGTGACTGAATATAATGTGTGTGGTATGGAAATGAAAGAACCTGTGACTGAATAGGATCTAATTTTAAATTTGAAACCATTTGGAAACATCAGAAGAAAAATAAATCTTTTTTATTCAACCCTGCTCCCATTGTACGTCGTATATATGCTATATTTGCTCTTCTCTGCTAATAATGTCTTATGCATACGTCAAGGGGATTCTGGTCAGCTCTTGCAAATATATTGCTTGATTTATGTTGAATGGTCAAATGTGGACTCATGGAACATATCCAATCAAAAGGCATAACCTTATCATGTTTTTCCACCTTTAGTATTGAGTTTCTTGCATCTATTCCATCAGGATTTCCACAGTGGTAAGTTGTTAACCTTGAAATATGTAGTTATGCATGTTTCTCTTGCCCTTTTCATCTGCTAACAGGTGCTCATTCTTTTGGACGTTAATGTCTGAGCTCAGATTTAGACTCATCTGAGCTCAAGCCTATCGATCTTTTAAGGAACATCAACCAAGCAGGGGGTGCTAGACCAAAACTTGGCTGACTTACACTCCCTAATGCAAAGCATCCCAAAAATGGAGAAGTGATCCTCCAAATCACACAAAATAACAATTACTTACTGATACTTTGATAGTAATGAATGTATTAAATGTATATATCCAATATCTCTAACCAAGAAGTAGAGTGTACTTACTTGTGTAGGAATTAATGGAAAGGTCATTAATGTTGAATTTGCAAAAAACTTAATGAAATCCTTTCCATCTCCTATACCATGTGTGTCTGTGATTAGATATCTGCCAAATGTTCAGAGGATCATGTGGTTTAGGTATACGCGAAAACGATAATCCATGAAAAAAATAGAATAAGCAAAATTCATAAACGATTAGACTATATCAGGGAATAAGCAAGCGGGCTGCAGAAGATTCATTCTTCTATATTTAATAGGTTATTAGCTAAGTTGGAGTAAATAACCAATATAGACTACTACATAGAAGTGTAAACATCAGTATTGAATCTGATATAGTTTGGTAGTCATGAATTTTCTACAAATGTTTCAAAAGGACATGAAGCCAAGACACTTTCACTACAAGAAAAATGATCATTTATGGCGTACAAAACACGCCGTAAAAGATCTTCCACGGCGCACATTTTTGTGCCGTAAAAGGCTATGCCGTAAATGACCCTCTTTTTTACAACGCGCACTTGAACGTTGTAAATGATCATCTCCATCTTTTTACAACACGCATTCGAACGCTGTAAATTACATTCTCCATCTTTTTACAACGTACATTAGAACAATGTAAATGACCTTCTCCAATTTTTTTACAACATGCATTCGAACGTTGTAAATGACCCTATCAATCTTTTTACAACACGCATACGAACGCTGTAAACGACCGTCAGAAATGAAAAAAATATTTTAATAAATTGTGGCTGATATTAATGGCTTTCTATTTCTCCTAACAAGCTTTACTTGTATTAAGGAGTTTATCCAAGCTAGCTAGTGATCCAAAGTAGTGAAGTCAAAGTGTTGGTGGCCTAATTTCAGCAATAACAACTCTTGTTATATGGACACATTGAATTCAAACCAAAAGTAGAAGAAAAAGTACATAGTATAATCATGTTTTAGCAATCAAACCACATGACAAACTGATATATTTTCTTTGCAATATGAAATATAAAGAACTTAGTGATCCATCATCATGAACTAATTAATCAAAATCGGAATCATACAATCAAGAAAAGTTGAGGCAGCCCAACAAACATATGTCCGAGTTTCGACGAGGTCATCCTCGCGGACCCCCCAACAACCGCCCCCGATGACGTGATCATCGCCATGGCGGTCACCTCTCCGACCTTCTCTGCTGCAGGGGCCCCCTCCTCCTCTCCCTCGACCTCCTCTACGACCTCTGCCGTGACGGTGTCGTGCTCACCGAGGAGGCCCTCTACCTCCTCCACTCCAGATGGGGCTGTCTCGGCCTCGCCCGCTACGCCAACCAGGTGTTCGCCCAAATGCCCCACCTCGGCCTGCCGCGCCCGACCACCCGGACCTACAACGTCGTCATAGACGCTCTCGTCTACTCTGGCTCCCTCGACCTTGCCTACCTCAAGTTCCACCAGATGGCCTCGGACATCTGCCCGCCCGACCGCTTCACCTACAACGCCCTCATCCACGGTGTCTGCAGGTCGGGCATCATGGACGAGGTCGCGCACCTGGTGTGGTAGATGGAGAGGCTCGGGCACTGCCCTAACGTGTTCACCTACACGATGCTGATCGGCGGGTTCTGCAACACCGGTGATGCGGAGGCGGCAGCAGGGGTCCTGGGGAGGATGAGAAAGAGGGGCGTCGAGCCCGATGGTGCCACGTTCAGGTTGCTGGTGCATTGCACATTCCGGTGCCTGGAGCCCCACGACGCGTACCGCATGCTACGGCGGGTCCTTGGGCGGAAGGCAACGGTACGGGACGGCGCCACGAGCGCGGTGCTACACTGCCTCTCGAAGCGCAGCATGGATGAAAAGGCGAGGGACTTTGTCGGTAGGATGGGGAGAAAGGGGAAGGGGAAGAGGAAAATAGAAGTGGCGGTGGCTACTCATTTCTTCTCTTTTCTTAAGCAAAAAAAAATTGAAAAGAGGAGGGAAACTGAATTTTTTGTGCGGAAAAAGTGAAAATTTTGAATGAAAAAACTTCTAAGGAGGAAAACTAGAAAAAAATGTCTTTCACAACGTGCTGAAGCACGTCGTAAATGAGGTGAAAATTTTAAATAAAAAAGTTTATGAAATATAATCCAATAAATAATTTATCCACAAAATATAATCATTATACCCCTTAAGAATATAATTTTTTCTATACCATTTTTTTCCAGAAATTCTTATTTATTCATTTTTGTTTGTTTTGTTTTTTTTGCTTTTTTCATTATTTTGAAAATAAAATCAATACTTCTTCTTTTTATAATTTTTTAAGAAATAAACTTAAGGGGGGAATAAAATAAACTTAAGGGGGGAATTAAAACATTAAGGGGGAAAATAAACTTAAGGGAGAAATAAAAACTTAAAGGGGAACCAGCTAGCCGATCCTAATTTTTAAGGGAACAATTACAACATGCATAGATATGGGCCGCAAATGAGTGGTCAAACACAACGCACAAAAATGCATGCCGTAAATGAGTGTTCGATTATAACACGCAGCAATGCATGCCGTGAAAGAGTGTTCAATTACAACACACAAAAATGCATGTCGTAAATGAGTGTTCATTTACAACACGCAAAAATGCATGCCGTAATTGAGTCTTCAAACACACCGTAAAAAAGACAAAAAATAACTCTTTTACGGCATGCATATTTGCACGCCGTAAATGAGTATCATTTACAACGCGCAGCAACTGCACGCCGTAAATTGCGCGCCGTAAATACTACATTTTCTTGTAGAATTTCAATTTTGCAGCCCATTGCTGCCAGAACAAGGAAAGTGTTTTTTTGAGAGAGAATTTCACAACTGACCAGCTTTCAGCACTCAATTGAAGTACACCGATTTAATAACACATCTAATTTTTTTATTGAATATTGTTGATCTAAGATGTCATATGAGATCCTTAAAAGTGCAAAAGTTTGAAAAAAAACACAACAACAAAGATTCATAATGTATACAATTTTACTATTACTTATCTGCTTCTTTTGCTTTCGTAGAAACTCATCAAGCACTTTCTACACTATACAGATACAAGTACCATTTTTTCGTATATCACCTAACTAACAGAGTAACAGTCCTCTTTATTACATTCAGAAAAAGAGGATTCTACTCTAGATGCACTGATTGTATTTGACTAAACTTGTTTCTTTACATGGAGTAAAGAATCAGGCACTTCTTACTGGTCTTCTGCCACTAAGAAGGACTAATAGCAAAGATTTTCCTAGAGGAATCAATATTTCTAGTAGGTGGGGGTAGGGAAAAATTAGCAGCGACAACCAAAAAGTTCACAAAACAATAACCAAACAATTTTAAAAAACTAAAGTACATACAACTGTAAGTTGCTATAGCTTATCAATGTACCTTGCTTGTTTCCAGCATGTGTTGATTTGTTAATTCAAATATGTGCCTTCTCACTAAGTCCCCAAACTTTTGGTGAGTCTCCTTGAGTAACATAGGTGGAATTACCTTGAGAAGGCTTCATGTACACATCAATAGCTAGCTCAGGAAATAGATAGTTGAAGGTTTTGTGTTCAATCTTTCTTATATGTTGAATTTCCTTTTTCTAACAAATGAAGGGGACTGAATGAGTCACTAATTTGTATTGATAGAGGTTTTTATGTAATAGTGGGAATGATACAGAAATAGAAAAGAATATAAGGTTCCCTTACCAACCCTGTTCATATCAATCTTAATGTTGACAAAGAACTCACGTTCCACACTAACATGTACTAGCACCAATTAGCGAGGCTTGGACTTGGATCGCAAATATATTGAATAGGGCAAAGCCAATCTACAACCTAACATAGGTGTCATAGACGTAGAGCCAAATAATGTTTGGTGTAAACATGATGCATCTATTTCAAAGATATTAAAGCTTCTTCCAAAGGATAATGACCAAAAATAGAAATCAAGGAACATGCTCACAGTTTAGCTGAGTAACAAATAATTTAGTAGCATATTAATATAGGAAAAATATCCAACACTCAGACTTCTAACTGGAATAGAAGAGACTGCTCACAGTTTAGTAGAGGTCCGATATAATTTAGTAGCATATTAATAATTTACTAATAGTTATTTGTTTTTCAATACCAAAAAATCCGATCTGAAACTACCGATACCGTCGACCCCGGTTCTCATAGGAAGGGTCCGATAACGATACTAAGAATATTGCTTTCAATCCCTTTCATAAGATAAACACAAGACCCAGATGTCTCTCTACTCATCAACCATCCAACAGGTATATGCCACCAAAGTGGCACATGTTTATCCAAGATTTAAAGTACGGGCCGAAACCACCAATAGGCTTCAACCATTTCGGACCAGAGTCTGTGTTAGAGAATCATTCCGAAAATACACTCTGTGTCTTATTCGTGTTCGTACAAAAACATATTCCTATCCATGAAATGTGTCCCAATTTTTTACAAAAAAAATCTAATTTTTCACAAATAATCACAGTAATTCCTACATGAACGCATAATCACAATAATTTGACAAATTAAAATCTGCAAAGAATATAGCCAGGTTCAAACTCATGTTCCTGTCCATGCAAATGTGTTCCATTTTTTCACAAAAAACCCAATTTTTTACGAATAATTATAGTAATTCCTACATAAATGCATGTAAATAGTGTAAAACACTCAAATTTCAAGCAAATAATCTAGAACAAAATAACATGCATCCAAAAATTAGGGCAAAGACTAAAAAATTCTAAAGATTGGAAAAAATATACCAAGCAGCAGCAATAGAGCACCTATGGTTGAAAGGTCAGAGAGAGAGCAATGGTCGGAGAGAGAGAGAGAGAGAGAGAGCAATAGCACTGGAGCACCTAGGTCAGAATAATGGTCAGAGAGAGAAAGAGCAACAATACTGGAGCACTTAGGTCGGAGAAAGAGATAGAGCAGCATCACCCAGTTTTTTGATCGGAAAGAGAGAGATAGAGAGAAAGATTTTTAGGTTACTTTGATATTGAGAAGTGTGCTTTCATCGACTAAATTCTGAATGTTTTGGGATGGACGGTCTGGATTAATCCATCCGATCGAACGGTTGAGATAAAAATATGTGGAGGTAAAGTTCTCCCCATAAAATTTGGCAATTAACCGCCAAATGTATGACATTCCCGCCGATCTATTTGGGACGGTAATGTGTATTATTTGGAATAGAAATTTTTATTAGTCCCAAATAGTGATCTATTTTCACAATCTGTCCCAAAAAATATAACTTTTTGTTACTAAAATTATAGCCGTCCCTAGAACTATACTTTTAGGACTTTTTAGACTAGTGTTCCTTATAGTGTCGTCCCAAAAAGACACTTTTTTTGTAGTAAGATCCTTGTGAAACTCGAACTATTTATTACTGCTTTCAACGTATTCTCCCGTACTTATACTTTAAACTACCATGAATAACGACGCTATTTATAGCCTAGTTTTGCAAGCTTATTCTTTGTCGAGCTTGTTCAGGACATATGTATACTGGGGACGCCCACAAGCATATTGTCTAATTAGAATCAATGTATTATGGTCTGATCAACCATAGTGCACTTGGTTCGCTCTTCATATGATTATTCCACGTGGATTGAGATATAGAGGTATCTAGGATCTCAATCCGCGACTGCATTGACAATTTCTCTTGAATTACATATTCGCCTTTGAATTACGTAATTGTATTCAATGACATCTTTTTTGAACTCTTTATTGCTTTTGTCTTTCACTGATTGGAAAGACGAACGCTCGTATTTGATAAATATAGAGTATCCCCATGGCCATGGTAGTTATATGCACAAGTATAGCAACCATCGGCCGAGCCTAATAGTAATATCGTGACCATCTAGTCATTTGAGCTTGAAAGATGAGTAAGATCTTACCCTTGGGTAAACCACAAACCTATGAGACTATCTAATCTCTAGGAATCATTTATTGTGAGTCTCCAAATATTCATCTTGATTCTTGGCTTAACTAGCAACCCGTATGCCTTAACTCAAACCTTACTTGACTAGGCCCCCACAGTTTAGACAGAGAAGAATAGACCAAAACAAGGACAAGCATTGCAAGGACCGTGGTAGACACCCATTCCAAGATTAGAGATTCAGCATATGTTACTCTAGGTACAAAATTCTATTATCAAAGAAGTGACATAATATTAGAACAACACATTCACCAGCTAAACCAAAATCTGTAGCATGATGCCCCGTCATTATGTTGTATTAGTAATCAACAAGTGATGCATGAGCACTATATTTAATACCTCTAGAACACTTGTGACTATAGTCTGGCTGGTTTGACACAAATAGAAATTCACGACTTAGTAGTTAGGGATCTTTCCCATGACGTGCTTTAGAGTTCGTTATTCCACCGATAGACTCTCGTATACCATGGACAAACGGATCATTCCATCTTATCGACTCAGGTACCACTATACGCGATCATTTCCATTTATTAGGACTCGGGGTACAATCCTCAAAACTGTTCACAACTACCCTATCATGTTATCGATCACATCGTGACTTATTATTACCAAATATCAAGGTACGATATCGCGACTCAAATATTCCTAACCTCATTATTCCTAAAACCATATCCTAGTCTCTAGAGTGAATAGATTGTAAGACATTCTTACTTTTAGGAATTTGGGGATCACCGATTGATTGAGGTAAATTGGTTCTCACTAGGATGATAAATTAGTGACTCGTGAACTCCCACTTTCTTTTTAGATCTTTTGGTGTCCCTTACCGTAATTTTGATATTTGAAGTGTAATACTAGCTATTACCTTCCAACAAAATTTATATGCAAAACTTAAACGAGTCCATCTTTAAGTAGACATATCATGTCCCACACAAACACATCTCCTTGGACTCTATTATTATGATGCGACTTTCAGGTCAAAAGGGACTAGCGATAACCCTTACCATAACACCGATGTACTTTCGGACTGCAGTTAGAGATCCAACTTTGACTCAAATCTTTTGGCCCAATATATGGTTGTGATCTACTCGAAGCCCTTTACGCACATGCCACTAGTGTGCCACTCAATAGAGACCTTGTGTGCTACTTAAACACAAAAGTCACGGAAGGCGCATCTCACGACTTACAGAACCTATTCTACCAACCCGACGAGAAATTTGCCCAACCACTTGAATTTGAACCTATTCTACATTACCCTAACCTAATAGGGATGGTTTAAGATTCCACAAAATTTTGTCCAGCCACTATAGATTAAAATATAAAGTTCATGCAATCAAAGATTGAAGTCCAATTAGGGATGTCACGACCCGTACCCTGTATAGAGGCACGAGAAGTGGGTACGCCCAGCCTACGCCGCAGTGTCGGCGGTAGTAAGCTGGCCTAGGTTGCTAACTAATCTCATGCAGTGGATATAAAAAAGTAATTGTCCAGATATTAGCTCCGAATGGAGGACAAGTAAAGGGTATGATCTACTCAAACACAGTCTAAACATGAAAAGATAACACAGAAGTTATACCTAAGGAATTAAAGACAACAACAACTAACTACTAAAATAATACACCAATATCTCAAACCAACTTAATACAGACTCAATATCTTAACTTTAATACAACAAGCCAAAACATGAAAGCTAAAGTAGTCTACTAGCTAATCTCCTGAATCACTCCTGAGAGTTGGGACCAAAGGTAGCTAATCCCTCGCCAGGTCCATGGTAAGCAGGGCATGTGTCCTCAGGATTATTATCTGTAATATTTTTAACAGGTCCAATCAGGACGGGAACAAGTACAACTCATCTAGAAAAACCCAAGTAAATGACAAAGAACTATAAAGCAGTTATAGACAGTTTTATAGATGAGCATGGCAGTTTTATACAGGTAATGATGGCACAGAGACACAGTAAGATACAAGAGAAGAAAGGTAACTAAAACAAGAGAAGAATTATGGCAATGAAGACTGTAATAAAAGCTAACTGAACTAGAATAATATGTACGAGTCCAGACAGTACGATATAAATCTAATATAATCCCAGTGTGAGTCCAGTCCATATAATCCGATACCAGATGATTTCCAGTACAAGATGAGTCCAACAGAGATCAATGAAACCAGGGTGAGTCCAACTATGATCTAACAGTGTGTTTTAAAATACCGAGGTCGACATGCAAACGGCTGTAGGTATCAGGCACATCTCTCACTGATCGGGCAAGAGATGGCTATGCTTCCGATAGATTCCAGTAGGAGATTCCGGATTTGGGGTATGTCTACATGTCTTACTCAATATTTTCCCGCCCAGCAAGTGAATCCAAAATCGACAAAAGAATCGAGATGAGTCTGGCCAATATATGATGATTCCAGAAATGATTCCGGAATGATACTAATGACTCCAGTAATAGAGGCTAGCAAGTAAGGTATGTGTCGATACATGAATCCAAAAATATCTATACGTGTTGATACAGAGAATCACATAGAACTAACTAGAACTGAAATACAGTAATCGACAAATAAATGAGAGAACTATCAGAGAATGTACTCGTCTGATACTCTGAAAAGAGTAATGTAATATCAGATGTCTGTACCAGGGTCACAATGTCCTAAAATAGAGCAATACAGTTATGACATGCCCAAAATGAAGGTAAATGAAATCTACAATGCAATCTATATGAATTCTAAGCCAATCTAGGTCAAAGTCAAACTTGGTCAACACTATAGTCAAACTAAGTCATACTAGGTCACAAGAAGTTAAACTAAGTCATACAAGGTCAAACAAAGTTAAACAAGTCTAATCTAGGTTAAAGTCAACTCTTGGTCAAATATTCTAGCCAAACTAGTTAAGTTATCTAGGGTTTAGTCAACAATGGTCAGATTAGTCAATACTAGTCAACATGGTCAAAGTCTAGGTCAATCTTAGACTAACTAAGGTTTTGGTTAATCATAGACTAGTCAATAAGGTAATTAGGTCAATGGTCAACTCTAACTCAAACTCTATAAGGCTAACTCAATCAACCATAGGCTAACATGTCTTAGGATACCTAAGATACTATACCACAATGTTAAGGTATAACCAATCTCCTATACAAAGTATATCACACAAAATATATATAGCACAATACCAACCTTAATCCTATAATCAAGCTAATCCCATTCTCCAACTCAAGTCATGACTCAACTCTAAGTATCTCACTTAATCCCATACATATCTTCATCTATATAGGATTACCCTCATAATCCATATGGTCAACCTAATCATCTAGTTAGGGTTTAGTCAAACCTTAGTCAAATAGTCCTTCTATGTTCATCCAAGTCATTTCTAGGTCAATTAGGTCATGGTTTGACCTATAGTTGACTTTGGTCAACAAGGGCCAACCATCTAGTCAAACTAGGTCTACTAAGCCTATTGGTCAATTCTAACTTGCTACTAACCACAGGCTAGTAATCCTAGGGCACTATGACATATATACATTACCTATATACTTAGGCCATAGGCTAAGACATCAAGTCTATAACATATATGTTTACATATCTAATATATAGTCAACTATATATATATAATACCATAATCTATATATATATATATATATATATATATATATATATATATATATATATATATATATATATATATATATATATATATATATATATATATATATACCCATTCACATATATATAATACCAAAAAAAAAAAAAAAAAAATAACATATATATATATATATATATATATATATATATATATATATATATATATATATATATATATATATATATTTTTACCACTATATACATAACATATATATATATACACATACATAACATATATACATATATAGGTAGTGAGAGAGAGTGAAAGGAGAGTGAGAGGGTGTGTGTGTGAAGGGGGTCATGGGAAGGCAGTGGTGTGTGTGTGTGTAGACAGCAGGGGGGTTTTCTGTTCTCAGAAAACTGAGAACCAACACAACACACACATACGCATATATATCCCTATTTATATACATACCCATATCTACATATATAGGCACTCACATACACTATGCATAGACACACACACTCATATACACATACACTCACATATACAATGTATAAATACACAAATACATATATATATATATATATATATATATATATATATATATATACTCAAAAATTGAATTGAAATTCAAATATAAAACCTGAAAAATATACTGAATTGGGAATACTGAAAACAGTGAGAATACTGGAGGGGAAACCCGATTTCAAAGCCCAAAACCTAACTAAGATGCCCATACAGTGGTTGGTAATCGTGTCCCCACATGTGTACGTGTCGTGTGTCTCCATGGGAGTCCACCACGACACGACACGGCGTGTCCAGGAGTCTAAAACCCAAATCGGGTAAATTGACAGTGCACAGTGTCGTGCTAAGGTGCACACGCGTGTAGGACACGACACACGTGTCCATGTGTCTCGTGCACACGTGTGTAGGTTCGCCTAGGGTAGGTCTAGGTGTCCCACAGCCTGATACGTGTCCAAGTGTCATACAGTGTCGTGTCCGAGCCCGTATCAGAGCTCAATTTTCTACGTGTGTGCTGTCAGTGCAAATTCAATGCACACACGAATTCGTGTCCGACACTGCACTAGAAGACACGAAACTTGGGGGGCATGTTTGCAGATATTACCCCCTCATGTCCACCAAGTGTCACCCCTCCACATGTCGTGTCGTGTCCTATGTGAGTCCCGAACAGCAGAGGACTGAACACGCGCGTGGCGCAGTCTCGTGCAGCAAGGATAGAGCCTCGTGGACACGACACACACATCGATACATGTCGTGCTCGTGTCAGGGTGTAGCCTAGGTCTAGGGCTAGGGTTTAGTCCTGATACTTTGTGTCCACGTCGTGTCTAGACACGACACGAAGGCCGTGTCAGTGTGTGTTTTATACTGTGTGCAGTGTAGTGCACGGTCAGTGTGTGTCGAATTTCTCACTCGACACGACACGAAGTGTCACGAAACTCGAGGGAGGGCTTGTCAGAGGGTGCCCCCACCTCTGTGCCAAGTGGCACGTGTCCATGTGTCCAATTCGTGGAGAAAATAGTGTCGGGTTTCAGGGACAGTGCACAGTATGTGCACAGCGTGTTTGTGTCCATTTTGGATACGGACACGACACGATAACATGCTCAGTCAACTAGGGTTGTGTCCTACATGTCTAGGGCTACCCAAAAATATAATTTGTTTTGGAAAATAATAACTTTTGTTCCTAAGTGGCATTTCACCAAATACTGCAATTAAGACACAGATACGTGTCCGATACGGACACCAAACCAAGCCTATTTCCTACCAAACTTGACCCACAGTTAGGGTATACCTATATGCATGCAACCATGAAGAGAAAACACAATCTTAACAAGGTTTGGGGATATTTACCTATGAGTGCAAAATCCTCAATAATAGGCCTATTTGAATGAAATCCTCCTTCGACTCCCAACGTCCAAAGCTCCACAATTCCTTGCTAGCAAGACACAATTGGTATCCTCTAGTGTAGGGGAGTCTAATGCAAGAAACTAGGCTCAATGTGGAGTCAAAATGATTAAATGGTGAGGGTGTGAAATTGTAGAGAAAACTAGGTTTTTAAGTGTAATAAAAAATGGCATGAATGATAAGGGGATATGATTATATAGGATGGGAGTAGGGTTGGGCTGCCATGGGTAGATATTTAGGGCTCCTTTCCACCTTGCTAACTTAGCTTCTAAGTTTTGGACCAAGTAGATAGATATTTAGGTTTCTAGGAAATATCTAAAAGTAAAATATCTAGATATTATCAAACCTAGATATTTACACATAAAGCTAATATCTAACATTAGCCTCCTAGGTTAGTGACTAATCTCTAGATTAGTGCTAAACTAGGTTAGGAGCTAACATGACACTAATCAACTAATTAAATAATAATAAACTATATAAATCCAAATAATTTCTAATAAATTACCAAAATACCCTTTTGACTAAAAAGTGGTAATTTGATATCCCAATCACATGGTTAGGCTTACATGGTCATGGTAGTCTCTAGGTTATGAAATCTCTAGGGTTTACACTAGGATTATACTAGTAAAATCACAAAGTCATAAGTCATGACTTAAAAAATAGTTTTAAATTAACTAAAATCACCAAAAATTATATCATGACTAAAACACCATTAATAAATAATAAAAATAATAATTTTTCAAAAATACCCTAATTTCAGAAAACTGGGTGTTACAAGGGAACCTATTGAGACTCAGTTAAACCCATCATAGCCCATCGCCATATTGGGACTATAAAACCAAACTTGATAAAGTAGGCCCCCACCCCTATTATGAAGGTCCCACCTCTTGGCTCACTAATTCTCCTTCCATAGATTTCGTAACTACATCTCTTCGTAGCCTATGTTATGCATCTCTCGGTACCAACTTGCTTTCGGATATTCTTGACCAAGACCTCTCATACTGTCTTGACCAAACATAATTAATATATGGGCCATATTAAATAGATAATACCTAGACTTCCTATAGAGTCTGTGACTATGATTGGAAATACCTCATACTTCCTATACCTCCTTGAAATTTGACCTTCTTAGAAGCCCTATTACTGTGCTTTCCCCGATTAACCAACTTCTATAAGTTGGGTAGAACATTAAACTTATTATAGTCTACCTCTCAGAATGGGATTGCAATCGTGACCGTTCTTCCGTCTGTATGAAATTTATGAAATGATCTTTTATTTCGCATTTTATATCCCTTTGCTCGTGCGTTTAGATAACTATGGTAACAGATTGCAACCTAAATTCTTCAAGTCAATCATAGAATCATTTTTGTTTAAATCAATAGCAAAGTTTTTTTGAGGCAAATAGATCGCAAGCCTCTCTAAGGAACATAAGATTTTGGAATTAACAAGTGGTTGGAAATGATTGGTTCCAATTAGACTAATAATTCAATAGTTCATAACGTCGACCCATATTCGTATCATGTGATACCCTCGATCGTGATTTTGATAATTGAAGCACAACGCTAGCCTTTTCCTTCCGACAAAGTTCACACTCACGAACTAGACTAGTCATGCTACTCACATGACATGCATGTCCCACGCAAACGAACTTTCCAGTACTCCATTTAAAAAAATTACACCACGTGTATGATACATTATTTCCTCAAAACAAACCATAGAGACCCAAATTCGACCTATTCAATTTTACCCATGCAAATATCGACCCATTCTCTTAAATAAACTGAATACTCAAGATCTATGCAAGACGCACACCTATGACGTATGCCTTCCAACAAGCAAGCGCATGCCTCCTACACAACTCCAAACATCAGCCCACACATATTAGTCATTTTGACTTAGAGTTTTCAAAACACTTGCCTAATTATATTATATAGCCTGGGTTCTTTAATTATCATCGATTCTCATCACTTGGCCATAAATTCTTTTTCCCTAAGTTTTCAAGCTCACTTCTTAGTTTCCCATGTTAGACGTAGAACGAATCCTTCTGAATCGACACACCTTAGTATATTCCAACAAGAGGTCGCTACCAGCTTGTCAGAAGCATGATCCCTAGAGTGACAATGTTTGATTGTAGTAACTTTCTTATAGTTGTTATTGACCAAGAACGTTATGGTGTTATCGATGCTCACTTAGAATCCAAGACTGCGGTCAGAAGTGTCCGTTATTCTCGTGCCCCTCCCTAGAAATTGTCCTCCTCAAGGTCATGTAATGACGATGATCTTTACGGGTAGCCAACTTCTATAAGTTGGATAGAGTCTGGAAGGAAGCATACCCCATCTTGTAGAATATGAGGTCAATTGGGATTCCTATGACAACCAACCCTCCATCCTTTCAAAAATTGAGCTAAAATTTGATGTACCTACTCTTCCTCCGTACAAAATCTCGCAATTCTTGATATTATGATTATTTTTAATTTCGAGGACAAAATTGTCATAAGTTCGGTAGGATGTAAAACCCCTTATAATTTAAAGGAATATTTAAATTATTTTTGAATTTTATTTAATTCTAATTTATTTTATCTTCTTTATATTATATAAAAGGACTATAGCCATGGTTGAGTTTGAATATGCAAGACGACTAGAAAGTATGGCATGCCTAGCGTAGTCGGGTACTTTAACTAGTATGCTAGCCATGTTAGGAATGCCATGGTCATATTGTAATCTCTTGCATGTTAACCATTCAAATTATGGCACAAGTTATATTTTTATTTAATTAATTAGTTAAGAAAGCCTTTATGACTTTTTAGGAGACCCGGTTGCACCAAACCTTCCCAAACCTCTTCCAAGCCAAACCCAACCCTATGTAGGCATGTTGGGCATTAATAAATATTAATAATTATATTTATTTATATTTAATTCAGATTTTATAGTGTAATTACATAGATAGAATTAAATAGTTCCATATTAGGAAATCCCTTTTTAAATCCTTAATCCAATCAACTTGCCAACTCACCAAACAACCAAATCATGCCAAGTGGACCCCCACCATGCTAATTTCGGCCAAGCAACCCTCCATGGCTGAATGCATCAAATTAAATAGGATTTAAATCCTAGATTGCTTAAAATTTATTTAAGGATATGTTTAAATATACCAACTTATCCCAAACCTTAACAAAATCCTAATCTTTCTCTCCCTCACCTTTGGCCGACCAAAACCTCTCTCCCTCTCCATAATTTCAGCAGCAACAAACTCCCTATAGCATCTATACATCATCTCCTCCATTGCACATCTCTTCATCCTTCACAAAAACTCATCTCCTCCACCATACATCCCCGAAACCCCTCAAAACAAACCCTAAAAACTCCATTTCCCCCATCCAATCCTATATAGCCATTATCAACTCTCCCATACTCACCAAGAGAGGATAGCGAAAAAGATTGGAGCGTTGGTGAAGAGAAATCATCATCACCCTTTCTAGCAAGGATCTTTGGTAAGAACCCAAATCTTTTCTTCTAAAAATCTTTGCTAAAATTCTGTAGAAAATATGTTATTAGTTCTGTAGAAATTATATTTTGATGGCTTTTGTTAGGTATAATCATCCATAAAGGTTTCATGAAATATATGCGTAATATTCATGTGTCGGTTGGATCAAAATTAACCCCATTGTAAAGGAACTATGAGTTATTGGTGCCTATTTTTGAAACTAAATTTTATGTTTGTTCATATACATAGATTAGAATTTTTAATTATTTTTCCACGATTTTAGGAACTCAAATCTGGTCGAAAAAATTGTAGGTCAAAACTAGCTAATTTCGGGTAACCGGCTGACCTAGAATGTTCCAAACTTGTAGTATAACTCAACCCTTGTACCTCTGATATTATTCTATAAAATAAATTATTTTATTGTTGTATATATTTTTGGTTATTTTAGCAATTTTGAGTCATTAACTATGTTCCGGGCGAGTTTCGGATAGACTAGCTGACTTATTAATCAACTAGTCATAAATGTCTTTAAAAATATTAGTTCTGGAATTTTAGAGATAAATCTATAGAAAATTAGTTTAAATATTATTTTTATGATTTTTATATGATTTTTAAGTATGTTATTGAAGTAGGGGCATAACCGACTAATTAAAAGTTAGAAACCCTAAAACTGTGTTTCGATGTCTCGTGGAACCTGTGTGTGATTGTATGGATCTAAATAGTTCCATGAGAGATTGAATATAATTTTAACACATTACTTTGACTAATTAAGTAATATCGTAAGTTTCATAAGTAGTGACTTAATTTAGTTAATTAATTATCTAGGAGCGTCGGGTTCCGGAGGCATGGACGCGGGAGCGGCATTTCATATTTATAGCACGAAATCAGACAAGATACTTTGCCATATTTACTGCTTACATTTAGTTGTATTTTATTTCAGTTATTGTATTTATATTCCTTGTTTATTATTTTCTTCTTGCATGTGGACTTAGAGTTAAGTGACTATCGTCAATAGAGTGCATGTCATTAACTTGTTACGATTGTATCATGAGTTGTGTGTGAGTTGTGAGTATCATGTAGTGGTCACTTGCGTGTTAGCTGATCACCCGTGCGCATGCGTAGGAATAACTGTCAATAGATGCATATTAGAAGACTTGACAGTTATTGAATATTAATCGTGTTGTGGAAACGATATGTGTTGGTGTGTCATGGTTACGATGCATGTATATTATCATTGGAGGGAGGGGACAGCTACTAGCATAGGGGCTATATTTACTTTTTACACATTTATGGGTGATAGTGACTCGGATGAGCGCTACTTGCTGTCCGGCCGATAGTGTCTCGGATGAGCGCTACTTAACGGCCATTCTTTATTACTTGCTTCCGTGAATCTGTATAGCCCCTGCGTAGAACGTTGTCCTCAAAGTGCATATCACATAGATGGTTAGGTACCCTGTTGTGTTGTAGTTTATAGTATTTTTTTACTTATGCAGTTACATGGCATGTTCTTCCTGTATCTTGTTACGTCCCTCTGAGGACCTGGTTATCTCTCCAGGTGTATGCTTTCATGATTTACTGCAGGTGTTCTAGCCAAGGTCGTGATCTTCTTCCTTCCTTCGAAGAGAATTGAGCTTGGTTCGTTTGACATTTTATCGATTCACTTCTTGTACATTTTATTTTGAGATATTTGGTAGTGGACTTTGTCTCCGCCCAACGTTTATACAAATGACTTTAATAAGTTGATTTTATGATATATTGGTTTGTGGATGAGATTAGCTTCATGGTTACTACATTTTATAGCTTATGTGTACATACGAGATATCCATATATTGGAGTATACTTCGTATGTAGACAGCTGTCATGATACGTTTCTAGTCCTACGTATTTTGGGACTGGAGTGTTACATGTTTTTGTGGTGGTCCATACAGGTCGAGTTTGTCACGTCGGTTACGCTACTGTACCGATGTGAACCTACATATAGGATTAGGATATAGGAATATCATCCACAAGCTTGACTTCCTCCCTCAATTCCAAATCTCGAACTCTCGTCCGATTATCTTGACTTCCTTCTGTTTGATTCCTTTCACTGCAAATCTTATCTTCTTTCGTACTGAATAGGGAGGTTAGGAGATAACTCATACGAGTATACGTGTTATATTCCTCAATTACTCCATTAGTTGGCTTCATAAGTTGAGTAGTATGACTACAACCTACCACCCGTATCCTTTTAACCTAGTATTAAAGTGTAACAGAGTGAAAATGAATATATGCTAGTATAGGAGAGATGTTTACCTAGAATATAGAGATTTCGTAGCCCATACCCATTGGTCAACTAAGGCCTGATATAAGAACTAGTAGGACGACTGTATACGCAAGCACACCGGATAAGACTTAGATCCTTGTGAAACTCGAACTATTTATTACTGCTTTCAACGTATTCTTCCGTACTTATACTTTAAACTACCATGAATAACGACGCTGTTTATAGCCTAGTTTTGCAAGCTTATTCTTTGTCAAGCTTGTTCAGGACATATGTATACTGGGGACGCCCACAAGCATATTGTCTAATTAGAATCAATGTATTATGGTCTGATCAACCATAGTGCACTTGGTTCGCTCTTCATATGATTATTCCACGTGGATTGAGATATAGAGGTATCTAGGATCTCATCCGCGACTGCATTGACAATTCCTCTTGAATTACACATTCGTTTTTGAATTACGTAATTGTATTCAATGACATCTTTCTTGAACTCTTTATCGCTTTTGTCTTTAACTGAATGGAAAGACGAACACTCGTATTTGATAAATACAGAGCATCCCTATGGCCATGGTAGTTATATGCACAAGTATAGCAACCATCGGCCAAGCTATATAACTACAACCTTGCCTAAAGTTGCTCGTCCTTCCCTCGTCCTTCCCTCGACCCTTGCACAATTATAGCAACCATCGGCCAAGCCATATCCCGTGTTCGGTCACAATATGACCCAAGAACTCGACTTGGTCCAGGAAGAACTCGCACTTTGAAAGCTTCTCGTATAACTGCTCCTTCCTCAGAGTCTCGAATACAATCCTCAGATGCTCCTCGTGCTCCTCTGGCATCTTCGAGTAGACCAAGATGTCATCTATGAAGACCACCACGAACTTGTCAAAGTACAGATGGAATACCTTGTTCATCAAGTTCATAAACACTGCTGGGGTGTTGGTCAACGCAAATGGCATGACAGTGAACTCGTACTGGCCGTACCGAGTCCGAAAAGCCGTCTTCGAAATGTCTTCCCGCTTTACCTTCAGCTGATGATAACCGGACCTTAGGTCTATCTTCGAAAATACCTTCGCACCGCTCAACTGATCAAACAAGTCGTCAATCCTCGACAACGAGTACTTGTGTCACGCCCCGACCCAGGAAATCGCTCGTCCTCGCTAGATTTTACCCGAATTATCGTCATCGCTGGAGCATGATGCCGCACGAGCCTGGAGTTGCGCTCGTGCAAGGCAAGATAACAGGTTCACATAGAACTATCTCAAATCGATAACATAAGCAGCGGAAGAAAACAAGTGAAACATAAGAATCTCTTTTATTAATATTGAACTGAAGGTTACAAAGGCTCTGAATAGCCCAACATAAAATGCCAATTGGCTACAACGCTCATGATCTCTCTAGCTCACAAAGGATTACATTGTTCCATACATTATGCCTCTTTATAGCCACCAAGTAGTCTTCGACCGAACATCTCCATGTCGCAAGTCCGAACGCATATGCGGAAGCTCCTCTTGAACGCCAAGGACTCCATGCCTCGGCACGTCCAAGCCAAGCTCCGTCCCGAGCTGATCATAACCTGAACCTGCACATAAACTAGTGGGAGTTTAGTGCTTTCGTCCTCGCTTCGCACTGATCAAGACCCGCTCGCACCCAAACCAAACACTTAATCATTTAGTGAGCATGCATCTTAATTTGTGGTCTTTCTATTTTAGCCTTAGGATCGGTTTCATGGCAATCTTCATATATAACTGCTTATTATAAATGTGTCTCATATCCCGTATTCCTGCAGCAGATACAGTTAGCCATAATAAGAACGTAAACATAGTGTTCGTGCTCATCTCGTCCCGTTTTCCTTAGCCTGCAGTGGTTAGAACTTAACATAAGAAAACATAATCGGTTCGTACAACCGTCCAATCATAAACGTAAACATATGCATAATGGGTAGCAGGCCCTGCGCCTGCACCCAGCTCTCATCTCAGCCCACCGGCCCTATCTATATGAAGGTCACGATGTGTCGCACCGTAATGGACTTGGCATCTCATATGTGTAAGCCTACAATCGCTTCGATACGGGTTGCTAGCCCAGTATCCGAAGGATCCCAAACTTACGGATATCATAGCTTATCACAGCACTGGACGGTCGCAATCCGTCCGAATGTTGTGCCCCATAAATACCACACATAATTCCCTCCTAGGACGAACGGTCCCGGCGCCCCGGCATAACCGTTCGAGGGAAGCCGCACCCGTGCACGGGCCATCCGAGTCCATTGACCATGCAATACGTTCCATATCATACAATCCATAGCATACCAACCGATCTCATATTCCATAAACATAGTGTCGCACATAAACGGTTTCCCGTGCCATAAACGGTTTCCCGTGCCATAAACATAATCCACCATTCATATGGGGAGCTCCATCGACGTTATGCCCCAACACATCCATATTGATGCACGACGTCCAACGGCTTAGTCGTCTCGTACTCATAATCACGCGTCCCGTTCATAATGTTATTCGCATAGCCTACTCCGTATTTACTTAGTCATTTCGTAGCTTAAGTACGCAAAGGCACGCTCAGCACCATAATCAATGTTCTACGCCTAGAGTTCAATGTTCTCGGAGCCGTGCACATGATGCACATCTCGAAGTTGTCTTTCAATGTTCTACCATCATGCCCTATCGCGACCCGTGCACTCGATGCACGTCGCTTCAATTGTTCAATATTCTATCTTAGTGTTCAACGCATATTTAGACTCTTACTCGCCGAGCCACGCTCGCTAACTCGATAACATATTACGCAAACCATAACATATTTTATTAGACGTGAAGGAATAGGGAGAGAGAGTCAAGAACCCGCCCACCTTAAGCCGATACGCCTTGCTGCTTCGCCGATTGAAGCGTCTCGCTTCCATAACTCGATCGCATGGCTAACTCCCGGACTTAGCCATTCCTTTGAACTACTCGGTTGATTTGGCCTATCGCGCCCATGCCACAATCCGTTGCAAGGCCACGATTTGGTTTTACGGACACTTCAATGCATAAGGCAAAATGCCGACCTCTTATCGTCCAGCGTAGAAGCATAGCCTGCACACCAGATCAACTAAAATCAGCACTTGCTCAAGCGGGACTTACTCTTTGCATCGATTCGATTCATAGATTCCAACCGACTCAAAGCTTACCTTTGGCCAACGCAACACTTGTATCGATTCGCATCGATACCTTATCGGGTCAACGCAACTCTTCGAGTCAACGACTCATCGTAATGCACCGATGCGGAGCGGGGCATTACATAATATACCACTCAAAATCAGGTTCGTCCTCGAACTGAAACCAACACTTAATCCAAGTGCCTCGCATAGATCGCTTCACGATCTCGTGTTACTATCGTTGAATTATACAACTTAGTTTGGATCATACACATATTTTAGGCGTCCCACCAATATATGCATTTCAGCCAAGCTCAGTTGTAGGATATCGGGATGACTTACAATCTCAACTTAAATCCTCAAGCACCAATCAGTCCGTACTCGACTTAGTCATATCTTAGCGCCTATTCCCAAAATACTATTCGTATGCATCATCCCATAACATGCGATCATCTTCCAACATCTTGCACATAACTTAGTTCAACCATAACTTCGATCTCGTAAGTTTCTCGTCGGCCACCCAACACTCGCCTTGCACAAGTCATTGCGCATCCGATCGCAACAAGCTCCCACAACGCCTATTCGCCCAACCATTTCCTATCTCTCGCATATCTCGAGTCTTTTGTCCCATCATTCATAACATTTAGCCTTAACGACATGGACTATGTCAATATGTCACAAATTCCTTTTGCCTACAATCCGTACTAAGTCTCGCACGCAACTATCTCAACATGATCTACGTTCTTGAATTACCTACGCATCGCGTCTGGGGCTACCCCCGCTAGGTATTTTATCCAGACATCGTGCTCGCGCTCTCCCGACACAAGAGGTTAACTTGAGTCTACGATGCTCAAAGGCAACAATCTTTCCGACCCAAGGTCTCTTACGATATGCTCATCCCCGATTCTCGACCGAGTACAAATCCTTTACTCAAACTTCGATTCAATCCCGACTTGTTCGTTTCGTAACATAGATCGCGCGCTCAATACACATAGCCCAATCGTTACTTAAGCCGACCTACGACACAACTCTTAGGGTCGTTCTACTATCCATCGCTCTCGTATATTGCAGAATTCTTGCAATTGCCTTACCGCGTCACTACGCTAAGCACGTTCCTCGACATCTATTCGATCGAACATAACTTTTCTTGACCATATCGATTCTAGTACTCGCTAACTTTCAAGACACGATACTCACTCGCTTAGACTTATCCTCAACATGCACTACCTCATTCTTTATCCTTCTTACGCGACTTCTCTAGGGTCATCCTATAGGACTTCAACATTTACTTGATTTGGCGATCAAGTCTTCTAGGGTCATCTGCCCCAAAACTACGCTCGATAATTGAAGATCATCAACGAGGGACAGTTATAACGAACCATGCTATATCCTATTGCGGAGCCAAATCAATTCTCGATAATTCCTATGGGACTTTACCCAATCCGACATACCAATCCATAATTTATCTATCCCCGTACAACTAATGCGCCGCTGCTACTCGAGTCACTTAGGCACTACCGTCGATGATATCGCACAATCCTCAATTCTACCTTCGCATCAAACCATAATCCATATCCAAATTGCCACGCCTTGCAAGTTCGATCATCCCCACTGGATGAATTACCATACCAGCGCTCACGCGAAATGATCGTTCTACTTTGACGTGACGTATGTACGAGGCTGGTGTTGCGCTCGCTCAAGACAAGAATGTCAATATAGTGGTGTTCCGCGAAGCAATCCCAACACTTTTATTTTCATCCAAGCAACATCTATTCACTCTCAAATTCTCCGAAGCGTTCTTATCATTGTCATCAAAATCGACATCAACTTAACTTGCATCTTACTCATCCAACAACAATGCTCAACATAATTCTCGTTTATTCGATCAGAGTATCCCCGAGTTATTACATATCGTCTTTGATACGCCTCAATACCATCGTCAATATGCATAACTTGAACATCTTTCTTTCTCATAAGCTCAAACCCGTTGCAATCATTGTCGTTATCCGAACTCGAGTACGAATCAGGTCTCGCACTTATCAAGATCCATTCTGTTGTAACTACTTAACATCGTCGCGACACAATTTCGATTTCACATATCCATTCTCATATCCCTAACTCGTACTTCCAAATTGTGCTACCGATTCATCGCGTTAACCCAAATTCGTTTGCACAATTTCTCCGTACTTACTAAACACGTTCCGAAGAAGTCTCCGTACTAACTCAACATAAGTTCGACCGGGTCGACCATTTCTTCAACGTAACATTCATTCGCATATGCTCGGCCTATCGTTCGACTTATACTTAGCGAATCCTCGTCCGACGTACCCTCCGTAGGCACGACTTCACGCATACTCTTTTAACTAATTCACCAAAGCATACTTATATCGACTCCTATCGTATCATTTCCACTCGAGTCTCGGTACCATTCCATCCGTTGCGGACAAACATATCGTAACAACATAATCGTTTCGACGAAACCTATCGCAAGTCACCAAGCGGCTTAACATAGCTATCGTTAAGTGGTATCCCATATACCACTCAGGATCGAGCCTACCGTTATCGACACAATACTTCGCTATACTTGCTAGCATAGTTGGTATTGCATATACCACTCGAAATCGAGTCATTACTCGACATCACACTTCGCATAGGTCCGATATCTACCTTCCAACTTAACCGTTCTGTATGGCGATCCTTCCGATCCCAGCTCTAACGTTAGCTCAAGTTTGACATACATTCACTCTAACCGTACCATGGCGATCATTTTGATCACACCCACAACATTCGCTTATTCAAAGCACAATGCGGCATATGGCCAACATACACGTTTGCCTACACAACTCGACTTAGCGACCAACTCAACTCGTACAATCGCATCCGCGATCTTCGAATCCCACTCGTTGCAGCTCGTGCAACAACTTAGTCTCGATACTTAAGGTCTTTACTCAATCTCGTGCAACATATCGCTATCCATCCGCATAGCCATACAACACGCATCATACCGTATCGACTCGTTGCACCGATGCAACGAACGATCCACGACTTGCTGCACTCCGTGCAACCGATAACACATAACCATTTCCGTAGTCACATAACACGTATCGTCTCACATATCGAAATGTTGCACTTCGTGCAACCAACAACACATATCTCTCGTACTTCGTGCGACCGCCAATACATAACTCCTCGCACTGCGTGCGACCAACAACACATAACTCCTCGTACTGCGTGCGACCAACAACACATAACTCATCGTACTGTGTGCGACCAACAACACATATCATTACACTTCATGCAACCAACATCACCATATTCGTTGCACTTCATACGACCATCATTCCATAACTCGTTGCACTGCGTACAAATAATATCCCATAACTCGTTGCACTTCGTGCAACCAACACTCTCCGATGGCACCCGGAGATAGCGTAATAGTCACGACATACTTGTGGCAGACGTACGCACTTAATATAGACTTATTGTATGGAACATCTAATGTAACGTCGAGCAGATCCATGAGCCATGCGGTTGCGAAAACAACTTAGAGTCAACTGAATTCGATAGCAAGCAACTGAGGGTCAAAGAGATTCACGCACGGTCCAAAGGATGGAACCGCTCTGATACCAACTTGTCACGCCCCGACCCAGGAAATCGCTCGTCCTCGTTAGATTTTACCCGAATCATCGTCATCGCTGGGGCGTGATGCCGTACGAGCCTGGAGTTGCGCTCGTGCAAGACAAGATAACAGGTTCACATAGAACTATCTCAAATCGATAACATAAGCAGCGGAAGAAAACAAGTGAAACATAAGAATCTCTTTTATTAATATTGAACTGAAGGTTACAAAGGCTCTGAATAGCCCAACATAAAATGCCAATTGGCTACAACGCTCATGATCTCTCTAGCTCACAAAGGATTACATTGTTCCATACATTATGCCTCTTTATAGCCACCAAGTAGTCTTCGGCCGAACATCTCCATGTCGTAAGTCCGAACGCATATGCGAAAGCTCCTCTTGAACGCCAAGGACTCCATGCCTCGGCACGTCCAAGCCAAGCTCCGCCCCGAGCTGATCATAACCTGAACCTGCACATAAACTAGTGGGGGTTTAGTGCTTTCGTCCTCGCTTCGCACTGATCAAGACCCGCTCGCACCCAAACCAAACACTTAATCATTTAGTGAGCATGCATCTTAATTTTTGGTCTTTCTATTTTAGCCTTAGGATCGGTTTCATGGCAATCTTCATATATAACTGCTTATTATAAATGTGTCTCATATCCCGTGTTCCTGCAGCAGATACAGTTAGCCATAATAAGAACGTAAACATAGTGTTCGTGCTCATCTCGTCCTGTTTTCCTTAGCCTGCAGTGGTTAGAACTTAGCATAAGCAAACATAATCGGTTCGTACAACCGTCCAATCATAAACGTAAACATATGCATAATGGGTAGCAGGCCCTGCGCCTGCACCCAGCTCTCATCTCAGCCCACCGGCCCTATCTATATGAAGGTCACGATGTGTCGCACCGTAATGGACTTGGCATCTCATATGTGTAAGCCTACAATCGCTTCGATACGGGTTGCTAGCCCAGTATCCGAAGGATCCCAAACTTACGGATATCATAGCTTATCACTGTACTGGACGGTCGTAATCCGTCCGAATGTTGTGCACCATAAATACCACACATAATTCCCTCCTAGGCCGAACGGTCCCGGCGCCCCGGCGTAACCGTTCGAGGGAAGCCGCACCCGTGCACGGGCCATCCGAGTCCATTGACCATGCAATACGTTCCATATCATACAATTCATAGCATACCAACCGATCTCGTATTCCATAAACATAGTGTCGCACATAAACGGTTTCCCGTGCCATAAACGGTTTCCTGTGCCATAAACATAATCCACCATTCATATGGGGAGCTCCGTCGGCGTTATGCCCCAACACATCCATATTGATGTACGACGCCCAACGGTTTAGTCGTCTCGTACTCATAATCACGCGTCCCGTTCATAATGTTATTCGCATATTTACTTAGTCATTTCGTAGCTTAAGTGCGCAAAGGCACGCTCAGCACCATAATCAATGTTCTACGCCTAGAGTTCAATGTTCTCGGAGCCGTGCACATGATGCACATCTCGATGTTGTCTTTCAATGTTCTACTATCATGCCCTATCGTGACCCGTGCACTCGATGTACGTCGCTTCAATTGTTCAATGTTCTATCTTAGTGTTCAACGCATATTTAGACTCTTACTCGCCGAGCCACGCTCGCGAACTCGATAACATATTACGCAAACCATAACATATTTTATTAGACGTGAAGGAATAGGGAGAGAGAGTCAAGAACCTGCCCACCTTAAGCCGATACGCCTTGCTGCCTCGCCGATTGAAGCGTCTCGCTTCCATAACTCGATCGCATGGTTAACTCCCGGACTTAGCCATTCCTTTGAACTACTCGGTTGATTTGGCCTATCGTGCCCATGCCACAATCCGTTGCAAGGCCACGATTTGGTTTTGCGGACACTTCAATGCATAAGGCAAAATGCCGACCTCTTATCGTCCAGCGTAGAAGCATAGCCTGCACACCAGATCAACTAAAATCAGCACTTGCTCAAGCGGGACTTACTCTTTGCATCGATTCGATTCATAGATTCCAACTGACTCAAAGCTTACCTTTGGCCAACACAACACTTGCATCGATTCGCATCGATACCTTATCGGGTCAACGCAACTCTTCGAGTCAACGACTCATCGTAATGCACCGATACGGAGCGGGGCATTACAACTTGTTCTTGATAATGAGGTTGTTGAGCACCCTATAATCGATACACATGCGTATCGTACCATCCTTCTTCGGTACAAACAGAACTGGCGCCCCCCAAGGTAATGAACTGAATCTGATAAATCCATTGTCCTGTAGCTCGTCGACTTGCTTCTTCAGCTCGGCCAACTCGCTGTTGTTGACCCTATAGACGTGCTGTGAAATAGGCTCAACGTCGGCACTAAGTCTATAAAGAACTCAACGTCTCTATCTAGCGGCATACCAGGCAACTCCTCTGGAAATACATCCATGAAATCAGCTATCAATGGATGCGGCAATGCCTGTCCCGCCAGCAAAGCTCCACAGAACCCATCTCCCGGCTCAGCTGCTTTCCTGGCAAACACAAACTTTGGCTCTCTCGACGGCCTAAACAGAACCCTACCTCCTCTACAATCTATACTAGTATGGTGCATGCTCAACCAATCCATTCCGAGTACCATATCGTACCTCGAAAGGGGCATTACGAGCAAGCACGCGCTCAAATTCCGACCTCCTAATATAACTCTTCGCCCCTTACAGGTATTATTAACCAGGATAATGCCTCATTCGGTCAATATCTTGTAAGTCCTACCCATATACTCAGCAATAATGTTGTGTCCTAGAGCAAAGGAAACAGACACAAAACTATGGGTGGCACCGGAATCAAACAAAGTAAAAGCAGAGAAAGAATCAAGGAGAACGTGACCTGCCACAACATCACCCACTGGCTCTACCTCCTCCTCTACTGTCAAGGCGAACACCCTGTCCACAGGTGCTTCCTTCTGGTGCTGTACGAAATGCTGCTGTTGGGTCTAAAGTGGAGGGCCTCTCTGCTGAGCTGCTGGTCCTCTAGCCTGCTGTACTCTGTCCTGGCCTCCTCAGACTCCACAAAAATGGCAATCCTTCAGCTGGTGGTCGGGCGCCCTACAGTATAGACATATGCCCAACCTCTTCCTACAGGCCTCTTGACTGTGCCCCGGATTCTTGCAGGAAGCATACTGAATGGCCTGTCTCTGGCCCTGTCCCTGGTGCTGGTGGACAAGTGCTGGTGCCAGCTGAATCTGTAATTGAGGCTGCTGCTGGATCTGCCTTTGGTGGAAGTGAGGGCGCTTTACCGGCCCCGTACTAGAGCTCGCTCCTAGAATATCGTTGCCCCTCTTCGGCTTGAGGCTGAAGTCCTCCTCTGCTATCTGCGCCTCTATCAGTATCTGTTCGAAGGTCGTATCACGTCGCCCAGAAGTACGAGTGCGAACCGCACGAATACACCCTCTCTGAAACTTACGGGCCTTATACCCCTCATTCTGGATCAGATCTGGTACAAACCTACTCAGACGGAAGAACTTCACTGCATACTTGTCCACCGACGAGTTCCCCTGCACCAATCCGACGAACTGGCCTTCCAGAGCTGTCAAAGTCACATATGGGTAGAACTTCTCCTTAAAGAGCCGCCTGAAGTCCTCTCATGCAAAACCCATCACCGATGTACGAGGATCCGTACAAAATCAAGTCAAGGCGATATCAAAAAACTGACTCGTCGCAGACGTCACCCAAAGTGCTTTCGGGACCTTTGCTAACTCCAGGCTCCGCTGGACATCCTCCTACCAGTCATCCGTATACAGGATACCCTCGGTACCCTTGAAGTCCCTCAGGTTCATCTTTCTGAAATCTACACATATGCCAGGCCTCTCCTGACCCTGCTGCTATTGAACTGGGGCACCCTGAACTGTACCCGATACAACCCTCTCAACTGCTGCCATCGCCAGCTAGTGGGAGTTCTCCATGCTCTGTCGTAGCACCTCTGTCTGGCGGTGTGATGCGTCAGCCTGATGCTGTTGTGCCTCGGCCTGGGCCCTCTAGGTCTGCTGTAGAAGGGCCATCATCTGCTGTGCATCATTCGGTAGCAGAGGTGGCGGTAGAAGAGTCTCAGAAATAACTATGGACGATCCCACAGCTGGAGATGGAAGACCTCCTGGAACCGGCCCTGCTACTCCCGCCTGAAGGACAGGAACTGAGGTGGCAACTCCGTCAACTGCAGCTCTCGCAGTCGGAGGTAAAGGTCCTACCGAATCGGGCCTCTCTGGAACAGTACTAGGTCCTGCTGCCTGAGAGCGAGTAATCGTCATCCTGAGGATAGATTGAAGCAAGGAATCAATATGGCACATGACAGGAAATATCAAAGAAGGACAATTAAATTCAAAACAAAAGAGTTGTCATGGTAATCAAAAGGTTAGAAATTTCCTAAAATGTGATTGAGTAACTCCTATCATATCCAAGATCCTATGTTCTAATCGCAGGCTCGTAATTAGTACTCTAAGTCGAGCACCATTACGAGATCGCACTAACTGTGACACATACCTGTATGGGCCACCACAAAAATGTGTCACGATCCATACCCCGAACAGGGGCACGAGCACGTGGGTACGTTCAGCCTACGCCGCAGAATCGGCGGTAGAATGCTGTATAGGTCGTCTGTAAATGTTGCAACTAAACAGTATAAAGGTACCTGTCATCTCTGTACGGAGGAATATAATATGGCATAACTCAATCACAAGATAAAACTAAGGTAGATAGCATGGAATAAAAATATGATAGAAGTAAAAATAGAATTAAGTTCAAGATCCAACACAAGTCCAGAGATATAAACAATATCGCAGAGTCACAAATATAATATAGAATACTACAGTCTGATAGCACTAGCTGGATCGCAGTCTAGGCAAACCTAACTAAGCTATACTACTCTGGGTGTACAAAGTCTAGTGGCTCAACTATCAAGCCACAGTCCTGGACTACTCCATCTATCTCGACCCCATAGTAGGTTGAGCAGTCTGCCTCAGAATCATCTATAATATATATCAACGGTATCCTGTCAGGAAAATGAGCAAGTACAAACACTAACAGCAGTTCCATATGAATTGATAAATTCTATAAGAGACAATTATAATAAAATACAAGACAAAGATATAGGATGACTTGGGAGCTATTCGGAAGCCGAGTTACAACCCTTAAACCAAATAAGGATCGGGGTTGTAATCCTTCTTTCGAACAGAACTTAGCCTCCAATCAAGGTATAACATAAGAGCATGTAAAACATGTGAGTAGTGAATATCATAGCATGGTGAGAAAAGTACTGAATGTAGAACTGAGCAGGATATATGATGAGATAAAATAAATATAAAATGTGCTTTGAATTATTAGAGCGTTATGTGATTGGCTTAAAAAAGTTACAGGACAGGCTATCCACTTGGTCCGACAATCATAAGAAAATCTCTGGAAAGGGTCATGCCGGCCAACCTGGATAACAGGCACAAGGAATAGGATCTCGCTACACCCTACGTGAGGTGAGAGTGGCGCAAGCACAAGAATATAGGGATAGGGTGGCTTTGATCACATAGCCCCTAATAATTCCCTATCCCCGAGTAGTATAATAGATCCGGACATGACACGTCATGACACGGGATTTCATAAGAGGGTAGCAAGTACCCTTAGGAATCAGTGTCTATACAAGTACAGGGAACAAGACAAAAAATATACCAATATACCAAGAAAATCTAGGAACAATATCTCACGTCATGATCCAACATATACTAGTCTGTGAACTATCGTGTCTGGAAATCAAGTAAGACACTACAACTGAATCAGATATAGCAGATATCAAGACAATGATAACGATCAGTGAATGTACTCGCCTGTGGTCCTGAGCTGATAAGGTGAACAGATGCTCAGAGTAATCACAGACCTAAAGATGAGATACTACAAGTCAAAACAGTTAATGATGAAAGAAAAACTAATTTAAGTCATGATATGCAAGTCTAAGTCAAACTAGGTCAAACTACGTCAAACTGGGTCATACTAGGTCATACTAGGTCACAGAAAGTCAATCCAAGTCAAACTAGGTCAAATTGAGTCAAAAGTTGACTTACACTTGACTTTTGGTCAACCCTAGGTCAAACTAGGCTAATGTTGACCAACTGTTGACTTTTAGTCAACTGATCAACTCTGATTTAGTTTCGGTCAATTATAATCACTTTTAGGCTAAGTTTGACTTTCAGTTGGCTTTCGTTGACTTCTGATCAAAATGGTCAACCGAGGTCAAAACTAGCCTAAGAGCACTAATCTTAACCATTACCAACCAAGATAATCAATTTCTAACCATATCTTAATATCTTAAACTCAACCTTAGCTTCTAGGCAATTACCTTAACTTACTGTCACTACCACATTTCTAGCTTGAGGGTATTTTGGTCATTTGGTGAATTTTTGAATTTTTATTAATTTATTGAAATTGGTGGTTGATACTTTGACTTTGACTTATTGAGACTTAGTAGACTTACCTAGAATCTAACCCTAGCTATGGTAACCCTAGTCTAACTTAAGTTAACCTACTTTTAGTCATTAGAAACTAGTTTTGGAATATGAGGATTAAGTTAAGTGAAATCATATCATGACTTAAGGTTTAATGCAATGACTTATGACTTCACGACTTAATGATTTAGGACTTAAGCCCATGGGCCATATTATGAAACCCTAACCCTAGCTAACTACCCATGGCCGGCCACAAGAGGCATTCCCCCCATTTAATGTCATAATGACTTGCTCTTGCCTCTTTTGTTCTTGACCTAGCTTTTGAAGGAAAGGTAATTCCTCCACTTTCCAAAAATCCTAATAAATTCATTTCAATTCCTTTTTCACTCTAATCTTTTGCATTAGGATCTATTTACTGTGTATTTACTATTTTTTGAGATCCATCTCAGTTTGTTTGCCATTTGGAGCTTGGGAGTTGCTATTTGGAATCCTTCCATTTGGGGCTTTCTTTAAGTTTGACACTCAATAGATAAACCACTCAAACCCATTATTTTTCCTGATTTCTTTGCATTTAGGGCTAGATCTAGGAGTCTCCTAGTTGTTCCTGAAATTTGGGCACAATTCGTGTTCGTATCGGACGCGTATCAAACCTATAGACTAGGTGTTTGACGAAATGCCTAAACCATTTAGCTTTGCTATATTTGCATATGTTTTTGAATGGGATCCTAGATTTAGGGTTTGCTTATTGATTTCTGTCTTTACTTCCTGATTTTAGCTTCGTGTCGTGTCCACACAAGGACACGAACACGCTGTCCGTGCACTGTACACTGTGTCATGCATCACGCGGTCCATTTCTCCCTGCACAGGACACGTGTACATGCCATTTTTGGTGAGGGTGATGGGGCATAGACTGACATCAGCCTCCCAAAAGATAGGATCGTATGGTGGAGTGTGCGAGGAGCAATCCTTCCTGTACTGGCCGTGCGACCTGATGTGCACGTGCGATTTTCTTCGCTGATACGCCATCGAACACGCCTAGACACGTGTCTAGGACACGGTGCAGGGTGTCCAAGGGGTAGCCCTGCCCCTAGCGCACGTGTATGCAAGGCCACATGTCACCACGTGGCCTGTGTCGTACGTTGGACACGCATGCACGACGCTGTGAACAGTCCTGTGCACGCGTGTGGTGTTTTAGTATTTGGACACGGCTTGAGTCCACTTGGTTGGACACGAATGCTTGGGTTGATACGTGCACGTGTGTGTTATAGATTACTAACCTTTAAATTTGTATATTAACATGATTTTGATGTTCGAAATTCGATTTCCCATTTTTGACTGATACTGAGTTCCTGTTTTGAAATCCTGAGTTAATTCCCTGTTTTAACTGAATTTGATGTTTAATTATCATGATTAAATCACTTACACTTGTGTATTAGACTATTACAATGTTGGTTATTGACTGGTGTAGGGCTTTTAGATTCGAATTGGATTTGTGAATGTGAACTGATATGCAAGCTGTCAACTGATACACGATACCAGTTTTGAATTTCTGAATTTGAATCCCTTTGTAAAACTGAATTTTTATGTTAAATTACCATATTTAAATTCATGTACATATGTATTAGTTACTGCTAGGTTGAATTTGCATGTTAGATTAGGTTGTTGTCAAGAGAATAGGATTTTCGAAATTGAGTTGGATTGGTTTATAACTGTCATTTGGTTCTTTCCTGAAAACTTAAAATCTAAGATTTAGTTCACTATCACATGGTACCCCATATGCACACACCCACATGTTAGCTCAGTACACCCTCACACACACTCATATTACATTGGTTAACTGTCACATTGACACGGGTGCACTTGATTCCAATTTTTACTAATGCTAGTCACCTAAAATCTGAGATTGATGTACATTGATTCCTGATATTACAAAACCCTTCACTGTTACACACTAACCTATTCCCTATTGACACATATACATTCAAGTTTACTCACACCTAGCTAGTTGTTACTTGACACTTCATTGCCTAATCCTGATTACCCATGGACACACACTCATGTAGTTTCACTACACACACCCTATTTAATTGCCTCATTAACACACACATACATGTACACATAGACACAACACATGTCCCTCTCCCTATCACCCTATGTGTATATATATATATATATATATATATATATATATATATATATATATATATATATATATATATATATATATATATATATATGTGTGTGATATATATATCAATGTAGCCTATATGAGTTTGAGTGTGTTATTTATATAAATTAAATATATTATTAATGTATGTATATGTGAATGATAAACTATATTAACTTAATGTATATATGTATATGTGTGAAATGTGTGGAATGGACTATAGGTAATTAGCCTATGGCTCCTAGCCTGTGTATATGGCATAAATGCCAGTGAATATGTGTTGTTGGCTTGTATAGCCTAGTTATTGTGTGTGTATGCTAGAATAGGCTGGTTAGGCTTAGTGAGACTTGTTTAGGTTAGGCTTGACCTAGTTGACCTAGTTTGACTAGTATAATTGACTAGAGTTGACCAAGGATTGACTTTAGCCTAGTTTGATCCCAAACATCATGTAGATGCATTGTAGCAGTCTGTTATATTATTTTAGACTTGTAGTGACTTGTACTGTTCTATAGGAGACAGACACCACTCCTCGGACAGTAGATTCTCTTCAGATATTCAGGATACCAGGTGAGTACATTCTCTGATCATTTTATATCTCGTTTAGGATTATATTTTCTGCTTTATATTACTTTACTTGAAGCTGACACGTTGGTAACACGGATTAGTACTATATGGATCTTGTCGTACGATGTTATCCCCTTAGCGGATACATCGGGTATTTCATGTTCGTGTACTTTATCATGAGCATCGTGTACTCCTTGTGTTCGTGCTATTCGCGTACAAATCGTGTATACTCATGTGCTCACATGATCATCGTGTACAGCTATACTTCGTGTGCAATAACATAACTTGACTAGATCCTTGTGTATTGATTGGGGCGGGAGAGTAGAAGTGGTTATGTATTCAATCCAGTAGATTTTCTCGTGTACAACCTCTGTAGATTACTCATGTACAACATCGTGCCGTTTACATAACCGTCTTGTACTCTAAATCACTAGCACTGATAGTTCTCATATATATTGTATCTATTTACTTACAGTCTCTTTTTTTACATCATGTTATTTTTTTAGTTTTATGTATCTTACTCTCTAGCATTTTTATATTTTTCTAACCTGTTATAATTTGTTGAGATATACTGTACTCGCTCCTGTCCTGACTGGACCTGTTGAAAATATTACAGAGGACAAGGCTGAGGCATTCTGTCCCACCTATTACGGGGCTACCCTAGAGGACTGTTGTGACTTGGACTAGCGGCAGGATCCCTTAACAGTGGATGACACTCCCTTAGACTAGGATGTCTTTTATTGTATTTATTCTGGATTACTGTATCGAGATTTGAGATTTTGGATATGTATTATCTTAGACACTTAGACTTTCATCTGGATTGTATCTTTGTGGATTTTATTTATGATCATATCTATCTATCTATCTTTTATCGTGTTCTACCTTAGATGTGATTGAGACTGTATTTGCTATGTCACCTCCATTTGGAGTGTATATACTGTACAGGTACCTTATATATATTATTAGATGTTGACCTAGGACAGCGTTCTACCGTCGATACTGCGGCATAGGCTAGACGTACCCACGTCTCGTGCCCTTACTCTAGGGTGCGGGTCGTGACACGTTTTTAGTGGTTGCCTATGCAGGTGCTAGTTTAGAAATATAGTGGTATTCGAACTAGAGTATCACTACAGCCTGCAATAGGATTAGGATATTTTGAAGGTACTCAATCACACTAGAAAAAACTCCTTATCAGATTTCGTTTATCTATATTTTGCTGCTTATTGTCTTCCTTTGAATTTTAACTGTTCTCATTTGATTTTTTGCTTCATTCTCAGTAATTGCTTCTTGTTTTGATCTGTCTTCATGATGGTTATGGAGACACGATCTCATCGCTCCGGTCCGGGGGATACTATCGAGAGGCTGTCCACGTCTCGTCCTGTTCAGTAGGGCCTCGAGACCACAGCTCCTGTTGTGCCGACTCAGGTTGGCATTTCTGCTACATTGGAGGTGCACCTCCATCTGTACAGAGACCTTTCCCCGTCATTTCCGATTTCTTTCAGCAGCAGCGGTTCATGCAGCATCGGTAGCAGACCAGGGGAAACCAGCAGGGGCGAGCTTTCATCAGGACATTCGAAGATGCACAGGCCATTGGAGATCTTGTTGCAGGTTCCGTTCTTCTCGATTCCATTTTTGCAATTGTCTCTTATAATTATCTTGAAATTCGATGCCATCTGTTCCTTATTGATTGATCAATTTTGTTCTGTTGTTATTGTGTTATATTTGTTTTTCTTCTGAGAAAAATTATATGGGCTAGGTCGCCTCAGTTATGGGATCTAGAATCTTCGATAGTCGTGTTAGCTGGCATAGTGAAGACATATAGTCAGATTTTGGACGTATTTCTCGGGTGTAGAAATTTAAGGTTTTCGCTATCAAACATACGACAATGCAAAAATTTTAAATACTATGAACCTAGAGGTACGTACCTTAGTCAAGGACTCTGTGATTATCGTAGCCTTGCTCACTAGCATGACGAAGACTCTGAACAACATGATTTTGGACAGACGCATATGATTATCAGATTGCATCTTGAGAAGGTTTTTAAACACATCATCTCTATCATACCCTTCTGTTGTTATAAAAATTGTATTCCATCATCAACTAACTTGTGAGTAGGGATATTTAGTTTTGTAGAGCTTATTCATATGTAGTTCTTTCATAGTGTAATAATATGATGACTTGTAGAGTGTCTGTACCCTAGAGATGATAGCTAGCATTGGTATTAGAATAGTAATCCATTGTAGATGATTTCTCTGTTTTTTATAATACCAACCAGTTTACATATAGGATGTTAGTATGCCTTACAGCCTTGATAATTTATTATTATTTTTCGTTACCCTTTCCAGTGAGGCACCCATGACCAGAGCCTGTCCTTGAGTATAGTTGTAGTTTCACCTAAGACTGAGAGGTCTATATATATAGATAGATTGCAGATAATATTAGCATATGGGATATGGGTTGGTTGGTATCTATAGGCCATTGTTGTATAGGGTATTGACAAGTTGATTAGCCTATATTTGGTTCAGTTTTCTATTTTAGTTAAGTTCTCTTGTGTTGAGTTCAGTCATGTTGATCAACCTTTATAGGCTGTATGCAGACCCTTCATTAGAGACCCTGTTCCCTCGGTTCATACTATTTCAAGTTGTTCACTGCACTCAACTTTTATTACCTACCATATTGCATCATAGATTTTACTGAACCATTGTTCAGACCCCAATTATTGACTCACCAATATAACCATCAACCCTTTACCATATTTTGCATATCTGGAGAGTTAGTATCATGCATACTAGAGGTTTGCACTCACCACTTGGGATAGTTCACTGTTCTGTCCCAATACACCCTACAATATCTGACCCCTTCATTGGAGTGATAGGCATGTGGTAGGGAGTGTGTATTGTTAGACCTTGAGTAGAGTAGATGTGATGAGGGTTAATATATATATAGTTTGTATATATATGTAATATATTTTGATTTGGTATGTAGCCTGCACTCATTTACAGTATACTGCCTATTGCATTTCCTGTACACCAGTTTGGTTCACTTCTCTCAGACCACTGTCCTGCATGTAGTTAGTTCAGCCAAATAGAGAGGACAGGCCAGGTTGATCTAGAGGCATGTTTCAGTCACCATGTAGGTTTCTTTTCACTTTGACTATTACAAGTGGACCCAATGTCCTGTCCTTTAGCTTATAATTTCAGTCTCCTTAGCATCATTTCCTTTTGCCTACACTGATGATTCAGACCATTCATCCTTAACCTAATTTCCAAGCATTGTTCAGTCCCTTATAAGTTTAGTCTACTTTAACCCTTTGATGATCAGTTATATATATATGATATTCTTAGGGTATATGTAATGGGTTGTTGTTCTTGAGCTTATGTATAGGTGGTATTTGGAATTTGTGTGCTTAGATTATGGGTATTTAGCTATGGGTGACTTGATAGGATTTGGAAAGTTAAGAGTTAGTCTATTATAGAGTTTTTTTTTGCTAATCTCTAGTTGCCAACACCTAGATAGCTAGCATAGGTGAAATCCTAAAAAATTGACTAGTTGTTGACCAATAGTTGACCATTGTCTATGTTTGACTTAGTTGACTGGAGATAGGATTAGAAGCAGGTTGTTGTTGTGTTGTTGATCATGTTTGGTTATTTAGTAACTTGAGACCTTGTTTGTGATTAGGTCGGAGACATGGTTTTTCTGTGGATATCTCTGACTCGGGGTACTATACGTTTTGGTGGAAGTGGAAAGCTTAGCCCGCGCTTTATCGGACCTTTCGTGATCAGCGGGAGAGTCGGTGACATGGCATATAGGCTAGACTTGCCACCGGCACTAGTGGGTATCCACAACATATTCCACGTATCACAGTTGAGACGGTACTTGGATGACCCTAGCTATGTACTTGATCATTCGGAGATTGAGGTGGGACCTACTTTCAGTTATCCAGAGCAGCCTGTGGAGATTCTGGATCGCCGAGAGAAGGTTTTGAGAAAGAAGGTTATATCCTTGGTTCGCATCTCATGGAGGCATCATTCTCCAGGAGAGTCTACCTGGGAGCGGGAGGATGAGATGCAAGCGATACCCATATCTGTTTGCACCGTGAGGTATGATTATCTATCCTTCTCATCAGTTTAGTTTCGTCTTTAATTTCGAGGACAAAATTATTTTAAGGAGGGTAGATTTGTCACTACCAAATTTCTAGCTTGAGGGTATTTTGGTCATTTGGTAAATTTTTGAATTTTTATTAATTTATTAAAATTGGTGGTTGATACTTTGACTTTGACTTATTGAGACTTAGTAGACTAGCCTAGAACCTAACCCTAGTTATGGTAACCCTAGTCTAACTTAAGTTAACCTACTTTTAGTCATTAGAAACTAGTTTTGGAATAGGAGGATTAAGTTAAGTGAAATCATATCATGACTTAAGGTTTAATGCAATGACTTATGACTTCATGACTTAAACACTTAGGACTTAAGCCCATGGGTCATATTATGAAACCCTAACCCTAGCTAACTACCCATAGCCGGCCACAAGAGGCTTTCCTCCCCCCATTTAATGTCATAATGACTTACTCTTGCCACTTTTGTTTTTGACCTAGCTTTTGAAGGAAAGGTGTAGAAGCATGGAAAATGATCTATGCGGCCAGGGAACCCCATGCGGCTCAGACAGCCCATGCGGCACAGAAAGATTATACGGCTCAGGGACTATGCGGCCTGAAATATTTAATGCGGCTCAGAAGACACGTGGTGTAACAATGCTCCCCTTCGACCCATGCTGCATTAATTACTTTGACGGCTGACAACTCTGAAAAGGTGACAGCCCTGATACAAAAGAAGTAATTATGACTCTGTCATAATGACAGCCCCCTAGGGAAGAGAAAGAAATCTCTGACACAAATCTCCCGAGATCCATAAAATGCCACGTGGCCTTGCCATGTGGACGATCATATGCGGCTCGAGCGAAGACTTCCCATGCGGTTTAGAATGAAGCCGTTCCATGCGGCTCAGGCCGAAACAGTCTCATGCGGCTCAAGCGGAGGCCTTCTCATGCGGTTCAAGAGAACCATTCCCATGCGGCCCAGGCGGATGCATCCCTATGCGGCTCGCAATAATCATCTCCATGCGGTTCAAAGGTTCGAAGGGGGGGAGCCACTACCCAAGCAGCCCTGACACGTGGCCCGAACCTTATGCGGCCCAAATCTTATGCGGCTCAATCTTCATGCGGTTCAGATCCCCCCAGTGGCTCCTAGGACACGTGTCCTAAGCCGATCAACCTCCCAGATTTATCGCAATCAGAGATTGGGTTAAATCTCAATAATCTGGGACACGTGGCAGGAGAATAAATCAAATTTATTTGCAGACATCAGAAGATCATTATGAGGAAGATTTATTCCAATCAGTATTAATTGCTGATGAGATTTGGTGTGATCTATACTTAATGGTCCAGATTCATCACAATCAAAACTAATGGCCAAGATTGACCAATCCACAGGCCGCCGCCATCTCCAAGAAGCAATCATTTGCAACCCTAATGATCACACCCCATTCCTATAAATAGCAGGGTGCCTTTCCCTTGCAGAAGAGAGACGCACACACAGAGAGAGGCGCACACAGGAGCACTTTTCGAGATCAGAGAGAGCACCAGAGTACTTGGAGAGAAGAGCAGAAAGAGAGCAAAGAGAGCATTTCTTCCAACGTCGAGCAATCTTCTGGAGCCAAGGCTGCATACCGATCGTCCAAGGAGTAAGGCAGGGCTGCCGTCGCCTTCCCTAGCCTCTATCATCACCCTCCAGAATCTAAAATAAACAATTGTACTTAGTTTGCTGTACCGAGGCTTTTGTCCCTAGGCTTTCTTTGTACAAGCGAGTTTGTAACGTTAAGTAAAAGTCCAGTCCTCCGATAATTGTTCTGCTCTTTTATATTTCATGGCAAACACGATGGCGACTCTGCTGGGGACAAACTTCTCCACGGCTGAGGAGTTGGTGACGCAGTCGGATGCAGCCAAGCTTGGCTCCACGCAACAGAAGATGGTCGTCAGTTTCGACCAACAAGCGTTTGAAGAGATGCTCTCTGAAGGAAGTGCTGGCCCGATCCAGAAGCGAACCCGCACAAAGAAAGCTCGCTGCGAGTGGAGGCCAAAATCATTTGCTCCCCCACAAGCTTTGGACGGGGTACTCTCCGTTACCCAAGATGGCGAAGACGACTCTCATACGGCTCCACTTCGAGCCGTAGAGAACTCTGTTGTCCCCAAGTCCGGCAAAGAAAAGCACTACGATGCTGGACTTGCAGGGACAAATACCGACTCTATGTGCCCCAAGAAGAAGCCGAGCAATCCCGCGGCCAAATCTTCCAACCACATGCAAGAGGCTCATGTGGGTGGATCTACCAGCCGCATGAAGAAAATCTATGCGGCCAAATCATCCAGCCGCATCAAGAAGACCCATGCGGCTGAGACTCCCAGCCGCATGAAGAAAGCCTATGCGGCTACGTCTGCCAGCCGCATACGGACCAATGATGACAGCCGCAGGACGCCTACTCCACGTGGCTCTGTCTTCGACCATCTCTCGTACGGTCCTGATCTCTTGTGCTCCCAAGAAAATATGTCTGACTCTCTCCAGTATCACTTAGACTCTTCCTACTATGTGCCCTTACGTACTAGAGCGAAGAAGTCTAAAGCAGCGCGAGCCTGGCGAGTTCGGTCTGCTGATCTGACCTCTGACCATCCGAGCGTTCCACATACTGTTACGCGGGCCTCGGATAAGAAGTTGTACAGAACCACTCGAGTCCAGCCCCCGGCGGCAGACGGACAGAGAGGTTCGTAAAAGTCTCCCAAAATCTCGGGAGCAAACATGGTCGGTCCAGACCCATCTGACTTGCGTGAGGCCATCCTCCACAAACGCAAGGAAAGAGAAGATGCATCGGGGTGCAAAGAGTCCTCCCACGGACGTCACTGCACCCAAGTCATCGTCAACTGTTGCTGCAACAGCACGACGATGCGAGAAGACCGGCAGTCTGTCTTTCAAAGACTGCAACAGCCATCTTCAGAAGACGAGGCACTACCCGTCGTCTCCTGCAACTCTGCTCGGAAAGTCCCCGCTGATGGAAGGGGGACGAAGACAAATGTTCCCAGCCCGAAGATTTCAACCACTGCGACTAAAAGACTGTCGTCCAAGCGGGTGCCCACCACCGGAGTTTTCCAAGGTACTCGCTCTAAGACGAAATCTGCTACAGTGGAAGATTCGTCGTCCACAACACAGGGGGTTGCTGGGGCTGGGGGTAGCACCCCTCCGACCCTCCACAGCAATCCGATGTTCCAAGAAGACGAGCCAAGGAAGACAACTCTTCCATCGGATACAGCAAACCTCGACGTCCCCGAGGACGTCCACAACTCCCAAGACGAGGCAAACTCGGAGACTGGGGTTACTGTTCCTTCCGAGTCTGAATCAGAAGGGAACATACCCACATACCCCGATGACTTCTCACTACAGGGGTACGATTCGGAGGGCGCTTCCTCCACCGCTCCGTCTCTCTCTCCTCATGTAAAAATGGTATTCATGACAGACAGCAACCAAGGTGGTTCCAGTGATCGCCAACGCATCGACACTCTAGAGGCCATACTGCATGCCTTGGTCAAGTCTGTAGACGAGATCAAAGCGGCCCTTTCAAATCTCTAAGGAGGGACGCCTGGCCAAACAAGTGCGGGGCCTGCGGTTAATGCGGACTCGAACTCAGCAGCACCGAACCCGGGCAACAATCCTCCTGAAACAATGGCCCCACCGCTGTGGACGAAGCACACGAAGCGAGAAGAGAGGTCCAGGAGCTCCGAGCCATGTTCCACCCTCTAGAAAACTCTCAAGACCTCAGAATACGGCAACCATACCCTGCTGCATGGAGGGATGTACCATTCCCACCAAGATATAAGCCGTTCAATATCAATCCTTATGATGGCAAGACCTCAGCAAGTCGGTACATCACTTACTTCGAGGTCACCACCGACCAACTGCCCCATGACGATGCCATTCTCACACGATTATTCATCGGGGCATTGGAAGGAGTCGCCTTCGACTGGTATCGCAATCTGCCGGACAACTGTATCCACTCCTTCGCCGGTTTCAAGCGCATGTTCTTGGAGAGATTCTATGAAGTAGGGCAGGACATCACCATGTCCACCCTCATGGACGTCGTCCAAGGGGAGAAAGAGCTGACAAGGAACTACATCGAGCGGTTCCGCCAAACCGCCATGAAGTTGCCCTCTGGAAATCCAGATTCCTCCTTGATTGAAATTTGCCAAAAGAGACTCCTCCCAACAATCAGTCTCTGGATGGGCGAATGTCAATTCAAGGACTGGAAGACGTTTATCATCAGCGCCACAAGCGCCGAAGAACGATTGAAGAAGGCTCACCAGTTGGGATTGCACATCTCGGATGGAGAAAACAAGGGCAAGCGTCCTAACACCAATAATGACAATGGGGATAGTCCCTCCAATAATCGGGACGGCAGGGGCAAGCAGGCTATGGTGGCCGATACGGCACAGAAACCTGAGTCAAAGCCGGCAGACAAACAATGGCCGCAAATCACTTACTCCTTCGAGGACGGTCACGTCAAGCCCATCTTGGACATGCTCATACAAGGAGACAGAATTCAGCTTCCTCCACCAAGACGAAAACCGCGGCCGACAGAGATGGAGAATCCAAAGTACTGCTATTATCACCGCTACGTTCACCATGCTACACACGACTGCTACCAGCTGAAACGGTACATCCAAAACCTCATCGATTCGAATGCTCTGGCTATCGATTTCGAAGAGGTAACCGTGGCAGCCAACATGGTGTCCATACAATTCGACAGCTTCCCTCCGATGGAAACTCAAGACGGGGTGGTCCCCATCCCTCTGGCGACAATAGAGATTGCTAATCTCCCACCTTCCCGAGATCAGGCTGCTGGTCTAGTATCCCTCACCACATCACGAGGGAAGGTCATGTGGATCCATCCAGACTTGGTATCAGAAGTGACTCGGCCCACACCATCTTCCACCAACAAGAAGAAAAGTGGAAAAGTCAGGACCTGCCACACAATCTCGGCAAACATCGAAGAAGCTACAGCCGTCGTCACGCGGTCTGGGGCGCAATCCCAACCTGGGGTTGACAATCCAGCTGAAGATCATCAACCCACTAAAACTGATGCTCCGGGACCGGCTCAGCCCTCGACGACCGACAAGCCTAGGCCGAGGGAGACTCGTTTCGACAAATCTCTCCAAAAAGAGGCAGCCCAAGGGCTGGAGAAGCCCTACAACTTCGACATCTTGGCATAATTGGCCAACACACCGGCCAAGTTGTCATTATACGAGCTCCTGAGACTCTCCAAAGATGTTCGTGCGGCTTTGAGCGATGCACTCCAAAACGTCGACGCATACCTGGCTCAAGTCAACCTCACGGAAGAAAACTCGCCTGCAGATCTCCAAGACAGCGCCTGCACGGGAGCAATGCCCAACATCGTCTTCACTTCGCAAGACATGCTCATCAAAACTAATCTGCACGATCGCCCACTATACTACACTGGATACATCGACGACGTAAAGGTGGATCGGATGCACATTGATCCTGGCTCTTCCATAAGCATTATCCCGAAGGGTCTGATACATCATCTCCGCATCCCAATGTATCGCCTGACGCCTAAAAGTACCACCATCAGCGGTTTCAATTCGGACAGGAGCTACCCTATTGGGAAGATTCGTCTGAAGTATCAAATTGGCAACCTCCAATCCGAAGTCACCTGCTACGTCATAGATGCAGACACTTCTTACAACATCCTCTTGGGGCGCCCGTGGATACACGATTATATGATCGTGCCTTCCACGCTGCACCAGTGCTTCAAATATGTCGACAAACACGGCTTTGTGAGGACGGAATTTGCTGATATCGATCCCTTCAAAGGGGTCGAATCTTACTACTCAGACTCCTGCCTGTACAAAAAATCGAAGAAGCATCTTGGTTAAGGAGATGTACAAGCTAGTACCGAGACAACCACAGGATCAGAAGAGCCTCTGACGATCCACCTCCAAGCTCTTAAACCGGGCAGGTCCGCACCCCTTACTGCCACTCTGCGGAAGGACGCAATCAGCCTCTCGGCACAATAAGAGCAAATGATAATCCGGCTGCCAAGGTCCGGCCAAGTGCCAAGACCCACAACCGGGCCAATGACAATCATACTGCCGAGAGTCGGTCAGCCCCAAACGGAGAAGCTCAATCCCTTCGACAAGCCACTGACGATACGCCTTCCCAAGAATGGTCGTCACCCCGATGTAAGGTCTGACACTTCTAGCGAACCAGCCACTCCTCGCACCACGTCGAGTACCAAACTGGGGGCGCTAGTTGTAGGGTGTGAAAATTATGACACGCTGACATAAGACTCAGTCCAAGTCATACGCTTAAAGCCATACGCTCAGTCCAAGTCATACGCTCAAAGCCATACGCTCAGTCCAAGTCATACGCTCAAGGCCATACGCTCAGTCAAGGCCATACGCTCATCTAAAGGCCGTACGCTCAGTGAATATTTTATTATTTCCTGAGATGACAGCACAGCATGTATTTAATAAAGGATGAATCTGACACTTCGTCTTTCGTACAAAGACAGCTGCCCCATGAAGATTAGCCGTCGTATAGGTTTTCGAGAAAAGATTTTGTCTCTTACGAGGACAGCTCAGCAGCCATCATAAATAAAAAGCCATCATTACTGTCATTTCTGACAGTCTGTCAGCCATCATATCTGCAGCACGACGCTCAAGAAATATTTGTCAGTAATTGAAGATATGGCATGTTTGAGAAGATTTAGAACAGCTACATGTCTACTCCCTCAATCTCATACGACTCCTTCCTAATTAAGTGAGCGTATGGATCTCATACGACTCCTTCCCAATTAAGTAAGCGTATGGATCTCATACGACTCCTTCCCAATTAAGTGAGCGTATGGATCTCATACGACTCCTTCCCAATTAAGTGAGCGTATAGATCTCATACGACTCCTTCCCAATTAAGTGAGCGTATGGATCTCATACGACTCCTTCCCAATTAAGTGAGCGTATGGATCTCATACGACTCCTTCCCAGTTAAGTGAGCGTATGGACCCCATACGACTCCTTCCCAATCAAGTGAGCGTATCAGCTTTATATGATCCAAGTCAGCGTATGCAAGACATGTGCCTTCAAAAGCTAGCGTATGACTCTTCTTTAAAGACAGCGTATCACAGCAAAGGCATCCAGGATGACTTTTAATGTACAGTCAACACACGTTCTCACGTGTCCTGTACTCAGTTACTCAGTTATTCAGAAGTTATGCAACGTGGCATCCATGCCACCAATCTCTCCTAGATATATTCCACTACTCTCAACCGCACTCCAAGGTGTCTTCACCAGAATTCGCCACGCGTCCCTGCAGTTATGCACACGTCAAGTAACTGACTGAGCGTATGCTTCAGAACAGTTATCCAGAACTCTATAAAAAAAGTTTCTTCATCTTCATCACACTACAGTCAATTTCAGAGAGAACAGAGAGATTGCCCAGTTGCTGTCCAAGTTCTTCGAAGTTCGAGTTTTCTTTATCGCATCGTCCAAGGGATAAAGTAATCGTCTTCTAGATTAGATTCCTACAGTTGTAATTTTCTCAGATACAAAATAAATAAAGTGAATTTATTTATGGAAAATAAATTGGTGACTCTGCTGGGGAAAGCTGTCTCCTCCAATGAGATAGCAACAACTCAATGCGATACTTCGTCGATCGGCTCGACGAAGAAGACGATGGTCGTACAATTCGACCAATCTGCTTACGAAAAAATGATCAAGGCGAAAGAGGGCCGAACTGCTTCCTCCGCTCTTCCTGCTGCTAAGAAGAAGGGACGCTCTGTCTATGTTCCTAAATCTTCTTCAACAACCCGAGACGTTTCTGTCACTTCTCACACTGACAAGAACACGTCTTCAACTTCAACGAAGCACAATTCGGCTTTTCTGAACACGGCAACAGTGGCTTCTCTTAGTCATGCTGACAAAGTGGGTTCTTTAACCAAGTCAGCGTGTCCAAAGAAAACCATCTCTGGACTTGTCAAAGTCTCTCCTCCCTCTACTCTTACGACAGCAGTCGGCTCTTTAGCCATTGATGACTCTGTGCGTATGGCAGTCAAAGGACAGCGTACGGCAAAGGCAGCGTATGCTAAGCCAAAGCCAGCGTATGCTAATAAAAAGGCAGCGTATGACAAGAAGTCCAAACTGAAGTCAGCGTATGCTAACAGATACAGTCCTTTGACTGTTTTTCAAAGTCAGGTTGGGGGTTCTCTTCCACAACATACAAATGATTCCTCCTCAACTTGCACATCTTGTGCCAACCAAGGAGAAAGACTCTTTAGTCAACTCCTCTACTCCTAAGGTTTTTACCTCTGGAGTTAATTTGACTAGTACTCTTACTAGATCAAACAAAGGAAAACGCCTTTTGGCTAATTCCTCTAAAGATGGATTATTATCGACTCCCAGTCGGAATAATACCCATCTTCCTTCTCTCAAAATTTCTCGATCTGAGAAAGGCAAATTACAAGTATCCAAGACTGATACCAAAGTCAGATCTCCTGCGGATCTTCGTAACAAGCTTCATCAGAATCATCTCGGTTCCACTGAGACAAGTATATTAGACCCTGATGCAGAATATGCCAAAAACTATGTGGCTCAAATTAATCAGTCTTTATACACTCAAGAACCGAGAAGACAGAAGAACAAAAGACAAGTTTCTACACAGAAACTATCTTCAAGTACTTCCCAATCTGTTCCTACAGATCTCCGGGAGTATTTGCAAAATAAACGGAGAATTGACACTCCATCAGGTTATGATATTGCTCATATTTGCCATAAAAAGCATGGTTGCAACTTCCAACCTCGAGTTGTGATTCAATGTTGTTGTTCACCAAAAAGACGATCTGTTTTTGAACGAATTCAATATGAACCAATATTGGATGAAGATGAACCTCTTTATGCTTCTGTCAACATGACCTCCAGAAATATTGGGGGTAGCATACGATCTGATGCTGTATCAGATTCTGAAGATGGAGTTTATCTCGGCACCCGATCCAGGACCGGAGCCTTGTCCAGAGTCTCTTTTTCTTCTCATCTAAGTGGTAATCCGGAGATCACAGAGGGCTTCCTTGGAGAATCCAACTTTCCAGTATTGATTCCCGTAAATAGCCCCGGGAAAGATACTGACTCACACAGCGATGATTCAGAACAGACTGTTTCATCATCTATTCCTCGAATGATTACCACTTACATGGCAGAGGGCAATCATGAACCTTCAACTAGCACCGAAGCTCATGAACAAAGGATTTCTTCCTTAGAACAACAGTTGCGAGCTATGGCAGATACATTGAATGCTATGCACACTCTTATGCAAGCTTAACATCAAACTCAGCAAGTCCAACATACAGCCCCTCCAGTTGTATTAAATACTTCTGTTGTTCCAAACCCGGAACCCTCTACTATTCCGGGGCTACAATCTAATGTTCCTGTACAACCAACTCCAAGTCAGTCTGGAGCTGGGGGTGGTACATATGCTGCAGTCCCTCCTCCTAATTACACTCAACAAGTTACAACTCCACAATCCTCCGGAATTGTTATTGAAGAGTTAAGGAATCTCCGAACTCAATTCGAGGCATTCAAACAGAAGGATGGTTTACAAAGGTTAGGTATCAAGCAACCTTACCCGATAGAATGGAAGCAAGTATCATATCCTCCTAAATACAAGCCTTCGACTATCTCTTTCTTTGATGGGACAGCCTCCCCAAGTCAGTTCATTAATCACTTTGAGGTAATGACTGATCAACTGCAACCAAGTGACGCCCTTCTTACTCGGGTGTTTGTTGGGTGTCTCAAAGGAACGGCTTATGAATGGTATAGAAGTCTTCCTGATGGGTGCATTACCTCATTTGACGGTTTCAAGCAAATATTTCTTGAACGGTTCTATGAAGGGCTCAATGACATGACCATGTCAGCCCTCATAAGAATTAAACAGAAAAATAATGAAACCACCGAGGACTTTATTGAAAGATTCAGAAGAGAAGCCCTCAAAATGCCTCTCGGAACTCCCGATGCTGTTACTATCGACACTTGTAAGTCGAATCTCTTACCAATCATCAGCATGTGGACAGGGTCCACTCAGTTCCAAGATTGGCCTTCTTTCATCGTCAATGCCAAGGCTGCTGAAGTCAGTGCTGAGACCTTCAAGGGTCTAGGGGTACAAATGGCTCCTAAGGAATCAAATCAGAGTGCTAGCAATAGTACTCGACCCAATAATCGCAAAGGGAAAGAAGCTCTTGAAGTCAATCTCCAAAGCAGTAGTCAAGAGGTGAAGGCTACCCAAGCTACTCCAGCTCCCACAAATCAACAACAGAGACCTCCTCGACCGAAGGAAGAATATTCTTTCGACGATGACGATGTTCAGGGTATTTTTGAATGCTTGCTTAAAGGTAACAAGATTCAATTGCCAGAAATCAAAAAGCCTGATGAAGCCAATAAGACAGATCATCCAAAATACTGTCCATATCATAGAATGCTGGGTCATACAATCCGGTCTTGCTATATATTAAAAGGGAAGATCCAAGAGATGATTAAATCAGGAGCTGTGATACTGACACCCAAAGACAAGACAGTCACAGCAAATGTAATTTCAATGCAGTTCGGTGACTTCCCTCCTTTAATGGTAGAAAGTGGGATTGTTCCTATCCCCAAAGCAACTCTCGAAGTTGTGAACATCCCACCAGCACAGAATGAAGGACTTGTTCCTGTCACAACTAAGAAGGGAGAGATCATGTGGATCCACCCGGATTTAATGACGGAGTTTGAGACATCTTCCTCTTCTCCTCGGAAGACTCCCTCATCTAAAAAGAAACTCGGGAAGACTAAGTCATGCAATATGACTTCTAGTTTCACACCCGATTTTTATCTAACCTCTACTTTCATCTTGGCAGGAAATTCACTCCCTACGGAGATAAAATCTGTACCTCAATCTGAAGATAGGTACAAGCCTACATTTCATCTATACAGTTCACAATCTCGTGAATTAATGGCGAAGATGGGTTATGATTTAGCCACTGCTCCTGGCTTAAACTCAGGCAAAGGACTCCGAGCACCTTTAGCCATCACTATGAGACATAATCAATCTCGTGTTGGCCTTAGTTTCTGGAATGAAGCTCTCATCAAGCATAAAAGAACCAAGAGCAAGATAAAGAACTGCAACATGGTTTCCATAGACCCTGAACCTGAGCCTGAAGGCGAAGTTCTTGCTGGAACTCGGTCAGAAAAAATATATCTGAAAGATTATGCTGAAATTCCTGAAGAAACTTCTGATGTTCCTCTGGTTACAGCTCCAATACCAGTCTCTACTGAAGAGCCTTCAAACGTTCCCGTTGAGACAGTTCCTTCTAAGCCAACAGCAGCTGACAAAGGCAAACAACAAGTCCGCTTCGACAAACTATTGAAGAAGTCATCTCCTACAGGACTTGAAAAGCCTTATAATTTTGATATATTGGCTCAACTAGCCAATACATCAGCTAAATTATCAATCTTCGAGCTCTTACGCCTCTCTAAAGAGACTCGAGAAACTCTGAGTGAAGCACTGCTGCAAGCAGAAACCTGCCTAACTCTCCTCAAGAAGTTGGAAACAGAACCTGTCTCTCATTGCCATAATGTATTGGAATTTATTCCAAATATTACCTTTATGCAGGACGATATGCTGCTAGAGGATAATCGACATGACCGTCCTTTATATCATACAGGATATATCGATTCTATGAAGGTTGATCGTCTACTGATTGATCCAGGATCTGCTCTCAGTATTATGCCAAAAGCTATGCTAGATGCACTAAAGATACCTGTGCATAGTCTTTCCAACACTATCACTACCATCTTGGGATTCAATCAAGGAAAAAGTGAGCCTTTGGGCAAAATTTGCCTCAAATTTCAAATAGGCGATCTTCTCACTAAAGTTACTTTTTACATCATCGATAATCATGGTTGCTCATACAATGCTCTATTGGGGAGACCATTCTTGCATGAACATAATGTCGTTCCTTCGACTCTTCATCAGTGCTTCAAATATGTTGATGATAATGGAGAAGTTCAGAAGGAGGTTGCAGATCTCTATCCATTCAAAGGAGTCGAAGCTTACTTCAATGACGCTCGCATGTACAAAGATGAATACTCAAAAGTCTTGCAAGCTATGGATAATGATGATGAGATATCAAAAGTCGATACTTTTGTTATTCCTGTAAAAGGGCGTATCACTCCTCCGCAGTCTGTTAAATCATCTGAAGAAGGCTCACTGATAATTCCTATCAGTGGACGTACTACTTCATCATCTGCCCAGGCTCCACAAAGTTCACTGATAATTTCTGTCAGTGGACATACTACTATGTCGTCTTTCCAGGCTCCCCAAAGTTTACTGATAATTCCTGTCAGTGGACGTACCACTCCCCCTCCACCTTCTCAGGCTAGACCAGATACTCTAGTCATTCCAGTCAGCGGACGTACTACTTATCTACGATCTTCTTCAAGGGAGCTCACCTCTTCTAAGCCTTTTGTTATCGATCTTAATCGAAACAAAACTTCTGATCGCTCTTCCTCTCCTCCTTTTGTCATTGATTTGACTAAGTCTGATAAGGCTCAGCCTTCTGTTGTAAATACAGTATCTGATATTAATAAAGCATCTCCTTTGCAGTATATTGATGTCTATAATCATGTACAAAGTTATTTACAATTGCTAGATAGCTTAGAGCCACTAACTATAGGAGTTGTTCAAACTCTTTATACAGACGTATCATTGGAGTCCATACAAAAATTATACTTCGTGGTCCCTATTAGAAAGAAGGGAGAAAATCCAATATTCTTCTATAAAGGACCCCAGAATCCTCCTAATCTGGAAGAAGATGACACAAACGACGATACTGGAAGGTTACAACTGCGTCGCTACAGTCAGCAATCTAAAAATATCATCAAGAATATGGGTTATGACTTCAGAACCAGTCTCAATAATGGAAAAGGAAGAAGAATGCCTGTTCGAATTCCTCTATTAAAATACGGAAGGACAAAATGTGGTTTAGGTTACGTTGCTCCTACTTCCTTTATCAACATAGTCCTTGAAGATTCAAAATCCGATGAAGACGAACGATCTGAGTCTTCCGATTCCCTCTCTTGGGATTCTGACACGAGTATTGGCGATTTACATCGCTCTATTCTATCCATCAATATGGTCTCTGTTGATGGCCCGCAAGAAAATAATGAAGATGAGGATGATTTGAAATATCTCCCGAATTAGAACAATGGGCTCAAAGATTAGATAATCAATGGGAATTCAGGTTCGAGCAGAGGGAACCTCCTACTGAAGATAAACTGATCCAAATTGATATTGGTGAAGAAGGGTCCCCTAAACCAATATTCATCAGTGAAAGTCTTTCAGAAACAGATAAGCAAGACATGATCAAGCTTATTCATGATTATATCGATGTCTTTGCTTGGAGTTATGAGGATATGTCGGGATTAGATCCAAAGATTGCAATGCACAAACTTAATATCATGCCAAATGCTAAACCGGTCAAACAACAACAGCGACGATTTCGTCCAGACATTATGGATGCAATTGAAGCTGAAGTCAACAAGCTTATGGCTTCCGGATTTATTCGAGAGGAACAACATCCTGAATGGGTGGCTGACATCGTTCATGTCCTTAAAAAGACTGGCAAGATCCGAGTCTGTATAGACTTTCGCGATCTCAATGCAGCTTGTCCTAAAGACGAGTTTCCTCTTCCAATTACAGATGTCATGATCGACAACACATGTAGTTTTGAACGAATGTCATTCATGGAGGTATTCAGGGTACAATCAAATCAAAATGTTTCCAGATGATGAAAAACACACTTCCTTCAGAACGCCGATCGGTACATACTGTTATATAGTGATGCCGTTTGGTCTCAAAAATATAGGAGCAACATATCAGCGAGCAATGAGCACTATATTCCGCGAACATCTCCGGAAAATAGTCGAATGCTATGTTGATGATATTGCAGTCAAAAGTCGACAAAAGGAGGATCATATCCAAGATTTGAAGACTATCTTTGATTTAATGCGTCAGCATCAACTAAAAATGAACCCTACTAAGTCCTTTCTGGGCGTCTCTAGTGGTAAATTTCTCGGCTTCGTCATTACCGCTAAAGGTATACACGTGGATCCCGAGAAGATCAAAGCCATTCAAGAGATGCGTCCTCGACGCACCTTAAAAGAGCTATGAGGATTTCAAGGAAGAATCGCTTATATCAGGAGATTCATTTCCAACTTATCAGGACGCTGCAGACCATTCAACAAACTTCTGAAGAAAGGTGTATCTTTCGTCTGGAACGAAGAATGTCAAAAAGTATTTGACGATATCAAACAGTATCTCATGAACCCTCCGGTTTTGGTACCTCCCGTTTCGGGAATACCATTCCTTCTATATGTTCGAGCCATGGATCATTCTCTTGGTGCATTACTCGCCCAGAAAAATAAAGATGGCCATGAGCAGGCTATTTATTATCTCAGTCGCACAATGACAGGCGCTGAACCGCGTTATTCTCCAATTGAGAAAGAATGCCTAGCATTAATGTTTGCTGTTCAGAAGACGCGACATTATATTATCGGTCAAACGATTCACGTCATTTCTAGAGTGAATCCCATCAGGATTATGATGAAGAAACCCGGTATTCTCAACACCAGACTAGCTAATTGGGGAATCTTGTTAGCTCAATACGACATACATTATATTCCCCAGAAGTCAGTTAAAGGACAGGCTCTTGCTGATTTTCTGGCAGCTCATGCGGTTCCAGAAGATTCTAAATTATATGATGAGATTCCAGATGAAGTTCTGGATTCAAATCTGGTTTCTGAAGAAATTCCTACCTGGCGTCTATTCTTTGATGGAGCATCTAGAATAGGTCCTAATGGTGATGTTGTCGCCGGAGTTGGGATTGTTCTTGTATCCCCAGAAGGACTAACTATTCAGAGGGCTTATTCTCTGGATCAATCATGTTCAAACAATATAGCCGAATATAATACATTGCTCATCGGTCTTCAACTTGCTAAATATCTAGATATTCAATATTTGGAAGTTTATGGAGACTCCAAGCTTATTGTCAATCAGATCAGAGGATCGTATGAAGTTCGTCATCAGGATTTGATACCTTATCATCGAGCATCACTTTCTATGGCCTCATCTTTTGAAGGTTTCTTTATTGAACATATTCGACGAGCCTATAATGCAGAAGCTGATGCTTTGGCTAATCTTGCTGTTGTATTAGCCATACCAATCAGACGTCAGCAAGTGATAGTGGTTTATAACCGAGAACTATTCTGTGTTGAGAATAATCTGGCTTTGGCTTTTCCCCATAATCCTCATGAAGATTCTCTCAACCTTGATGCTGGATTAAAGTTTGACAAAGTGTCCTCGTCTTCTTCCGATTCTACTATGGAATATGTCTTTTCTAATGAAACAGAAGCCATAACTGAAGACTGGAGACGCCCGTTTTTAGACTTTGTATTATATGATATACTTCCCGATAATCCGAGTGAAGCAGCGTCTATTCGGCGTAGATCTCTCAGATTCTATTATAATCATACAACGAAGACACTATATCGTCGGGCCTACGACGGTCTTCTCCTTCGATGCATCGCTGGTGAAGAAGCACAACAGATAATCCGTGAAGCACATGATGGTGTTTGTGGAGCTCATCAGCCAGGTCCTAAACTTCAAGATCGTATCCGACATATGGGTTATTATTGGCCCACGATGGTGGCTGACGCCATTCAATATGCTCAGAAATGTAAAGCTTGTCAAATTCATGCAGACTTTATCCATCAACCGTCAGAGTTCTTACACCCAACAGCGGCATCATGGCCCTTTGAAGCTTGGGGCATGGACGTCATTGGTCCCATCAATCCACCATCATCAAGAGGACATCGGTTTATTCTAGCAATAACCGATTACTTTTCCAAATGGGCTGAAGCAATCCCGTTATCTGAAGTCAAAACTTCTAGTGTTATCAACTTCGTCAAGCATCATGTCATCTATCGATTTGGTGTTCCTCGACGTATTATCTATGATAACGGACCGCAGTTCGTCAGTCAGAAATTTACTCGATTCTGCGATGATCATCGGATCAATAATTTAGCTTCTACAGAATATAATCCAGCAGCTAATGGATTAGCAGAAGCTTTCAATAAAACGATCATCAAACTCTTGAAAAAGTTCGTTTCTTCCAATAAACGCAACTGGAGCGAGAAGCTTGGTGAATGTTTATGGGCCTACCGTACCACAGTTCGCAATGCGACCGGATGTACGCCTTTCTCTTTAGTATATGGGTGTGAAGCTGTTCTTCCCCTTGAGATCCAGATTCCTTCTCTGAGAATTGCAATCTCCAATGAACTTACAACAGAAAACAATGATCGTCTTCGACTTCCTCCTTGGCTAGAATGGAGAAGGAAAGAAGAAGATTTGGTGGTGAAATGGAAGGATTTGGTGGAGAAATAGAAGAATTTGGAAAGAAATTGCTAGGGATTGCTCTCTAGAAATTTGGGGAAGAACAAGAGAGAGAGTGTGGATGAGAATAATGAAATGAACTTGAGCCTATCCTCTCCCAAAGTGGCTGGCCATATGGGGCTATTTGTCCTATTATGGTAAGGTCCAAAATGCCCCCACTAACCTATTCTATGAGTATTAGGAAAGGGCTAATTGGTTGGGGCTAAATTAGTCATTCTAAAGTCTCTAATCACACTAACCTTATCCATAATAATTAGTCTAACCTCTAACTAAAATATTTCTATCATGTGGACTAAAATTAATATCATGTGGGCCATGCCTAACTAGTGTGTGGGTCCCACTAGAGTCAAACTACCTCCGGGCCCCCGTTTCAAGTCGGATTGAGCTGAAATTCGAACCCGACTCAAATAATCCCAAAACAATATCATAAATAATAAAATAAATTTCAAAAATATTTTAAAAATATAAAATGACAAAAATATCCCTGTTCCTGAAAACTGCGGATGACAAATTCCTCGAAATTAAAACCAAACAATAGTAAAATGTCAAAATCACAAGTCATAATTTTAAATAGTTTAAAAATGATTAAAAATCACCAAAAATCATAATATGAAATAATAATCAATAAATAATAATTATAATTACAAAATTTCAAAATTACCCTCAACTGGAAAACTGGGTGTTACAATCCTACCCACCTTATAAAAATTTCGTCCTCGAAATTAAGATGATCGCACCCCCTTCTATGTCAAACATAGTCAAGGGTCAATCACTAGTCAATTTCTCAACATCCAAGTACTTGGTCATCAACTGGTCAACTTCTTAGGGTTTTACCTATGCTAGCTATCTAGGTGTTGGCAACTAGAATTTAGCAAAAGAGAAACTCTATAATAGACTAGCTCTTAACTTCCCAATCCTATCAATTCACCTATAACTAAATACCTACAAGCTAAGCACATGAATATCAAATACCACACACACACACACACACACACACATATATATATATATATATATATATATATATATATATATATATATATATATATATATATATATATATATATATATATATATATATATGCTCAAGAACAACAACCTATCATATATACCCTAAGTATATCATCTATATATATACATGACTGATCAACCAAGGGTTAAGGCAGACTAAACTTATAAGGGTCTGAAACAATGCTTAGAACAAGGCTAAGGATGAATGGTCTGAATCAAGGGGACATGGTATCTAGTGAAGGGTCTGTACACTGCCTATAAAGGTGATCAACACAAAGGAACTCAATACGAAGAGAACTTAACTAAAATGGAAAACTGAACCAAGTATAAGCTAAACAACATGTTTATAACCCTATACAACAATGGCCTATAGATACCAACTAACCTATATCCCATATTTCAATATCATCTGCAATCTATCTATGCAAATAGACCTCTCGGTCTTAGGTGAAACTACAACTATACTCAAAGGCAGGCTCTGGTCATGGGTGCCTCACTGGAAAAGGTAAGGGAAAGTAGTAATAATCATCAAGGCTGTAAGGCATACTAACAACCTATGTGTAACTGGTTGGTATTATAGATAACAGGAGAATTATCTGCAATGGGTTACTATTCTAATACCAATGCTAACTATCACCTCTAGGGTACAGACACTCAACAAGTCATCATATCATTATACTATGAAGGAACTACCTATGAATAAGCTCTACAAAACTAAATATCCCTACTCCTAAGTCATTTATAACAATCAAAAGGGTATGATGTTTAAACCTTCTCAAGATACAATCTTTTAATCATATGCGTCTGTCCAAAATCATGTTGTCCAGAGTCTTCATCATGCTAGTGAGCAAGGCTACGATAATCACAGAGTCCTTGACTAAGGTATGTACCTCTAGGTTCATGGTATTTAAAATTTTTGTACTGCCATATGCGACGGCGAAAACCTTAAATTTCCATACCCGAGAATACATCCAAAATCTGACTATATGTCCTCACTATGCCAACTAACACGACTATCGAGGATTCTAGATCCCATGATTTAGGCGACCTAGCCCATATAATTTTCTCAGAAGAAAAACAACACAACAAAAGAGTAACATGACAAAATTAATCAATCAACAAAGAATAGATGGAATCGAATTTCAAGGTAATTATAAAAGACAATTGCGAAAATAAAATTGAGAAGAACGAAACTTGCAGCAAGATCTCCAACGGTCTGTGCATCCTCGACTATCCTGACAATAGCTCGCCCTGTTAGTTTCCTCCAGCCTGATGCTGATACTGCACAAATCTCTGCTGCTGATGCTGCATGAATCGCTGCTGCTGAGAGAAACCAAAAACGAAGGAAAAAGTCTCTGTACAGACGGAGGTGCACCTCCAATGTAGCAGAAACGCCAACCTGAGTCGGCACAACAGAAGCTGCGGTCTCGAGGCCCTGATGAACAGGACGAGAGGTGGCCAGCCTCTCGATAGTATCCCCCGAACCGAAGTGATGAGATTGTGTCTTCATAACCATCATGAAGACAGATCAAAACAAGAAGCGATTTCTGAGAATGAAGCAAAAATTCAAAGGAGAACAGTTTATATTCAAGGGAAGTCAATAAGCAACAATTTTAGATAAAAGGAATCGGATTAAGAGTTTTTTCTAATGTGATTGAGTACCCCAAAAATATCCTAATCCTACTGCAGGCTGTAGTGATACTCTAGTTCGAATACCACTACATAAACTCGACCTGCATGGGCCACCACTAAAAACGTGTCACGACTCGCACCCTAGAGTAAGGGCACGAGACGTGGGTACGTCCAGCCTACGCCGCAGTGTCGGCGGTAGAACGCTGTCCTAGGTCAAACATCTAACAATATAAAGGTACCTGTACAGTATATACTCTCCGAATAGAGGTGACATAGCAGATACAGTCTCAATCACAACTAAGGTAGAGCGTGATAAAAGATAGGTAAAACATGAAATCCAAAAGAGATACAACAGATAGAAGTCTAAGTGTCTAAGATACACAAACCCAGAAAATATCTCAAAGCTCAATACAGTAATCCATAGAATAAATACAACTCAATACAACTGAAATAACTAACTATACAACCTCTACTGTGTCTCCTCTAGGCTAGCAGGCAACCTCCAGGCTATCTGTAAAATTTATCAACAGGTCCAGTCAGGACAGGAACGAGCTCCGAATCCTCCCAAACTTGGGTAGCTTCCTCCTTGGCTAGAATGGAGAAGGAAAGAAGAAGATTTGGTGGTGAAATAGAAGGATTTGGTGGAGAAATAGAAAGATTTGGGGAAAAATTGCTAGGGATTGCTCTCTAGAAATTTGGGGAAGAACAAGAGAGAGAGTGTGGATGAGAATAATAAAATGAACTTGAGCCTATCCTCTCCCAAAGTGGCTGGCCATATGGGGCTATTTGTCCTATTATGGTAAGGTCCAAAATGCCCCCACTAACCTATTCTATGAGTATTAGGAAAGGGCTAATTGGTTGGGGCTAAATTAGTCATTCTAAAGTCTCTAATCACACTAACCTTATCCATAATAATTAGTCTAACCTCTAACTAAAATATTTCTATCATGTGGACTAAAATTAATATCATGTGGGCCATGCCTAACTAGTGTGTGTAGGGCTGCAAATGAGCCAAGCCGTTCGCGAGCTGCTCGAAGCTCGGCTTGATAAAAGCTTGTTTGAGCTCGGTTCGTTTAGTAAACAAGCCAAGCTCAAGCTTTATTTTTGAGCTCGTTTAATAAACAAGCCAAGCTCAAGCTTAGAAGTACTCGGCTCGATTGAGCTCGCGAGCTGGATCGTTTATGAGCTTGCGAGCTGGCTTGTTTAGAAGCTCGTTTGTTTTTTGTTGAATTCTAATTTTATATATATATATATATATATATATATATATATATATATATATATATATATAATGATATGGTTGTGTGTATTATATATTTATGTCCTTAATAAGTGATATTAAGAAACTTTTTTAATTAAATTTCTGTAAATAAATTGTTAATATTTCATATACTTGAAATCAAACCTAACTAGCTAGAAATCAAGCTCGCTTGAATTCAAGCTTAATGAGCTTGAAATAAAGTTGAGAGACAAGCTTGATTTCAAGCTTATCGAGCTTGTTTATCAAGCTTGAATCAAGCTTCCTTATCAAGCCAAGCTCGAGCTCAAAGCAAGCCAAGCTCAAGCTTAATATAAACAAGCTCGAGCCAAGCTCAAGCTTCAAAATAAAAAACTTATCAAGCTCGAGCTCGAGCTCGAGCTTGAATAATTCTAGTCAAGCCAAGCTCAAGCTTACAAAAGCTTGGCTCGGCTCGGCTCGTTTGCAGCCCTAAGTGTGTGGGTCCCACTAGAGTCAAACTACCTCCGGGCCCCCGTTTCAAGTCGGATTGAGCTGAAATTCGAACCCGACTCAAATAATCCCAAAACAATATCATAAATAATAAAATAAATTTCAAAAATATTTTAAAAATATAAAATGACAAAAATATCCCTGTTCCTGAAAACTGCGGATGACAAATTCCTCGAAATTAAAACCAAACAATAGTAAAATGTCAAAATCACAAGTCATAATTTTAAATAGTTTAAAAATGATTAAAAATCACCAAAAATCATAATATGAAATAATAATCAATAAATAATAATTATAATTACAAAATTTCAAAATTACCCTCATCTGGAAAACTGGGTGTTACACAATATTTATGGATGTTTGCTTCTAAGTCATTCAGGAGATGTTCAAAGAAGACACATTGGGTCCCATAATCAGCCTGTCTCAAAGCTGAAAGTGGAAAACTAGTCGCCTCTCGAAGACTCGAAAAGGGCATAGTCTCATGCTTCATAAGTCATCTGGAGAATGTATCCAGATACGAATAAATAATATCTGAATACATCTCCATGATCTTTACTATCCCTGTATCAAAACCGGGAGTCGCTGCAATAGTAAGGGAAGGAGCAGGAGGAGCCTCTATTCTTGGAGCTGAAGTTAGTGCTTTTGGAGAACTCGACAAATGTGAACTCCCCTCACCCACATCAGTTTGAACAAATGGGGCTTGAGTAGAACTCATAGCCGGTGCAGTTCCTACAGCTGTTGGAATCAAAAAAGCATGATCAAAACCAAAAGACAATAAAGCAGAGACAAGACAAAACTCTGATGAATAAAATATTACCTGGAGCTGGTTTATATTCAGTTTCCTTCGGATCATTCAGCCCGGCTCGTAGTCTGTTCAGAGTACTTTCTGACACGGGATTTATTTTACTGCTTCCCGCCCCAGAAGTACTCGGAACTTGAACTTCTATATGCCTCTCCGGCTCTGGTGTCAACCCTGAGTGTTGACCAATGGTCTTCAGTGCATCAAATGGTGTTTTAGACGGTGATTCATCGTCTATCTCCATGTCTTCTTCTCCAGAAGAATGAGACGACGGTTCATAGTCAACTTGTTCGCTCTCTGAAGCTTCAGCAATTGGTTTGAGAGAAGTGGCTTCCTTCACTGATTCTTCCGAAATCAGTAAGTCATTAGCTGTTTTAGTCTGATGCTCGGCCTCTACCGCAGGTTGACTAATCTCCTGCGTAACATCGGCCATTGGCGGGATCGATCCTATATCAGAAGGCATGGATGACCCAGCAGGTTCAGGAATATCTTCTTCAACAGGTTCTGCCTTTACAGAAAAATCAAAAGCAGCTTGTTTTTCTGAAGCCAATCGTACAGCACGATCGGTGGGACTCTCTGCATCGAGACAAATTACGGATTTAGTTTTTGAAACTATCACTTTCCTTCCTATTCTTTTTGTGAATGGAACAGTAGGATAATTGTCTTTTGGATCACTACCTGCTTCATCAGTATCTCTGACTCGATTGGAAACAGGAGAAGTCCCTAGAATGGTAATTCCTCCACGATTTCGAGTCTCTGCTCGAGTGACTCTTTTTGGGGCAGGCCCAGCAGCACCTTTGCCCCGTTTCCTCTTCGGGGTATTATCAGCAGATATACTTTCTTCAGCACTCCCGATGGGTACATGTAGTGGTTGATGAAGGTCATCAGAGAATAAAGTTTCTAGAACTTCATCATCAACTTCATCGGTAGCCAAAGGATCTTCTTGATCATGGCAATCTCTAGGCAAGGCTGATTTAGTTGATTTCTTTTCAATATGAATAAAGCTTCTACCTAAGATGATGAATTTTTCATCAAAGGTATTAGCTGATACATAGAATTTGGCATAAGACGCCAATATTCTAGCTCCTCTCTGATAGGTGACCGGATCTGGCATGGAAAAGGTAGCCCATGTACCTTTAGCAATGTAATATATCCACGCTCTGGCACCATCAATCAACCCGCCTTGATAACCAAAACACGTCGTTGCATTGCCTACATGCAACTGATCGTAACCAAATTGCCGAGCAAACCTGCTCGGAAGATATGGTTCTAGATAAGTGATGTTGTCACGGCGACAGATTAAATGAGATGGCCTGATCCTCTTCAGCCATTCATGTTAACATCATCCAACTCATTGCCACCAATGCCATCAATCAACCTTCCAGGCATGGTCTCATATCCAACAGGTGGAGGAACACAAGTGAAGCTCCATAGTTCTTCCCTGTTTAATATAGTCCTGCAATCTGTTAAAGTGTCATATTTCCACTTTGGTGTGTGACTGTATCTTTCCAGAAAGGTGTCATCTGGTCTAGCCATCCCAGCACTCATAAGAGATTCGAAATGCAGAAGTAGCCATCCAAATAAATATGTAAAGGGCATTTCTACCCGAGGAAAGGATGTAAGGCTCTTCCTTGCCAATTCGGACATTCTGTCTGTGTATTCCCTTAATCCAGCAATCAGACGGCATGTCATCGCTGTCAGTAAATCCATTTATACCCAAAAACCAGACGGACTGCTGCGAAGACAACTCCTCTGTGCATCATGTCTGCTGAACAGGTGCCAGGAACTACAAATTTTCTCAGCCAGAGAGAGATAAATCCGGCCAGATGACCTTCAGCAGATAATTCTCGGCTGTCCTGCTTAATATAGGTCTCAAACCTATCACCGGCTTTATAAGTGCCTTCGTCTTCCTCAATGACAATGTCGTCATGAGTGGTATCCCGGATGAGCCTATCAATCTCAGCTTGATTCAGAGGTTTAAATTCACCGACATACTGCTCAGACTTCTTCTTCTTTTGAACTTCATCAGTACGGCCTTGAAATAAATAGGCCATCCATTTGGAAGAATAACAATTAGAATCTCCTTCTCCACCTTGTCCTTTATAAAATGCCTTACAAATACTGTAATGGCACATCAATTCTTCAAAGACATGAAGAACCAGTGGGTTGGCTTCGGAGATCTTATTCATTTCATCAACGAAAGGGATATACTCTTCATATGGCAGATCTGCTGTTGGCAGTTGAGAAATATATGCCATTTCATGAAGGGCGAATCCCATTTCGCCTCTTGGGGTCATGAAGGTGCCGGTACGGTAGTTATACCTCTCCGCTAACGCCAAGAACAAATCCGGGTTTGGCCTGAAACCATAGGCAGTACACTTAATGGCATCATATAGGCCTATCACCTGTAACTGTTCACCAAAATTCTTCAGAATCCATTTCACAAGAGCAGTCCATCTGGTATTCTCCGGATTTACCAGACCAGTCAGCCTCATAGACTGTTTTGGATAGATGGCATTTTCCAGTTGAGCAAATTCGTTTGCAAAAATTGGGACTCTGACTAGCTTCAGCAGTGCCGAGTCCTCATGAGGGATGGTGACAGGTAGCAGTCCTCGTAGAGATGTGACATGTGGTTCAGTACCACTGCAGAATCTTCCTTGACGATATCCTATCCACCCAGCCTTTGCTTGTCGGAATGGAGTGATATCCCACTTCATCTGTCTTTGACAACTCGCATGAAATAAACGAGCTATATTGATGCTTTTTGATAAACCAGTCAAATACATTGGCTGATTTACATCACCATCTCTATAGTAACATTATGATACTTTATCCAGAGCAGGCTGAGAATTCATGTCAATAGCATCTCCGAAAAGAAATGCTGGCTTCGAATGGGTAACACCATCTACAATTTGTAAAGGCAGTCCACTCATCAGGTTCAGCAAAGTGTCATTTTCTTGATTGGTCAAAAGAGCTATTCTTGTAGAAGGTCCATCGAATTGGAGAAAACGAACATGTGATAAGTCACTTCTATAGTTATTTCCCATACATCCTTCAAATTCTGCCTTCTGAGCTAGAATATCCACTGCAAAAGAAGGATAAAACCTTAGTAATCTTCAACATCAAAAGATGACAAAGTTCAACATACGCTCAGTTTTCCTTAAGCGTATGGCAGATTCAAAGTTCAGCATACGCTCAGTTTTTACTAAGCGTATGGCAGACTCAAGGTTCAGCATACGCTCAGTATATCCTTAGCGTATGGCAGACTCAAGGTTTAGCATACGCTCAGTATATCCTTAGCGTATGGCAGACTCGAAGATCCATATACGCTCAGTTTATTCTAAGCGTATGACAGATTCAGAGATCATTTCTTACGCTCAGTTTATCTTAAGTGAATGATTTTAAAAGTTCAGTTTATGTTCAGTCTGAGCGTATCAGTGTATGGTTGACAAGATGATCATCAAAAACATACGCTAACACAGGAGTTAGCGTATCTCAGTGAGACAACTCGCCATAGCGTATTCTTTCAAGACAGCATATTTTGACATTTCTATCAAAAATACGCGTATCATACAGAATACGCTCCAAACATATTTTTCGTATAAACAAAAAATATGGGATACGGCTAAACCCTAAAAAGGGAAGCGTATTTTCTGACGTATTTGACCCTAAAAAGGGGATACGTTTTATGATTTTGTTCTAACCAGAGCCCTAAATAGGGGATAGTTACAGTTCATCATCATCATCCTCACCATAGAGAGGCTTCAATGGGCGTTCACTTCGTCGAACGCGCTCATTGGTAGTCTTCTTAGCAGCGGCGGCGACGGGCTGAGATGACTCCGCAGGAGCCTTTCCCTTTCCCTTCGCAGCAGCATCAACCTTGGGCGCCATTGATAAAGCTTGAGTCGAAGAAGAAGAAGAAGAAGTTGAGTCTTGAGTTTCTTTTTCTCTCTCGAAGATGAATGCAAAAGTAAAGAAATAAATTAGGTCTTGGAAGACCTATTTATAGAAGAAAAGAAGAAGTTCAAACGGCGGATATGCTTTAAACAAAATCCCTAAAGATTTGTACTGATATTGAGGAAGATAACAAACTTATGCCAGCGTGTCAGGACTTATTTCCACTTTAAGTTCAAAGTAATTTCGAACTTTTGAAATTCATAAAGTTCGAAAACTTTGAAGGGGGTCTTGTAGGGTGTGAAAATTATGACACGCTGACATAAGACTCAGTCCAAGTCATACGCTTAAAGCCATACGCTCAGTCCAAGTCATACGCTCAAAGCCATACGCTCAGTCCAAGTCATACGCTCAAAGCCATACGCTCAGTCCAAGTCATACGCTCAAGGCCATACGCTCAGTCAAGGCCATACGCTCATCTAATGGCCGTACGCTCAGTGAATATTTTATTATTTCTTGAGATGACAGCACAGCATGTATTTAATAAAGGATGAATCTGACACTTCGTCTTTCGTACAAAGACAGCTGCCCCATGAAGATTAGTCGTCTTATAGGTTTTCAAGAAAAGATTTTGTCTCTTACGAGGACAGCTCAGCAGCCATCATAAATAAAAAGCCATCATTACTGTCATTTCTGACAGTCTGTCAGCCATCATATCTGCAGCACGACGCTCAAGAAATATTTGTCAGTATTTGAAGATATGGCGTGTTTGAGAAGATTGAGAACAGCCACGTGTCTACTCCCTCAATCTCATACGACTCCTTCCCAATTAAGTGAGCGTATGGATCTCATACGACTCCTTCCCATTTAAATGAGCGTATGGATCTCATACGACTCCTTCCCAATTAAGTGAGCATATGGATCTCATACGACTCCTTCCCAATTAAGTGAGCGTATAGATCTCATACGACTCCTTCCCAATTAAGTGAGCGTATGGATCTCATACGACTCCTTCCCAATTAAGTGAGCGTATGGATCTCATACGACTCCTTCCCAGTTAAGTGAGCGTATGGACCCCATACGACTCCTTCCCAATCAAGTGAGCGTATCAGCTTTATATGATCCAAGTCAGCGTATGCAAGACATGTGCCTTCAAAAGCTAGCGTATGACTCTTCTTTAAAGACAGCGTATCACAGCAAAGGCATCCAGGATGACTTTTAATGTACAGTCAACACACGTTCTCACGTGTCCTGTACTCAGTTACTCAGTTATTCAAAAGTTATGCAACGTGGCATCCATGCCACCAATCTCTCCTAGATATATTCCACTACTCTCAACCGCACTCCAAGATGTCTTCACCAGAATTCGCCACGCGTCCCTGCAGTTATGCACACGTCAAGTAACTGACTGAGCGTATGCTTCAGAACAGTTATCCAGAACTCTATAAAAAAGAGTTTCTTCATCTTCATCACACTACAGTCAATTTCAGAGAGAACAGAGAGATTGCCCAGTTGCTGTCCAAGTTCTTCGAAGTTCGAGTTTTCTTCATCGCATCGTCCAAGGGATAAAGTAATCGTCTTCTAGATTAGATTCCTACAGTTGTAATTTTCTCAGATACAAAATAAATAAAGTGAATTTATTTATGGAAAACACTAGTCTGCCAACAACTCCACGCTCTGCTCCATCAGCTGAACCTCTGATGATCAAGCTGCCCAGGTCATCCTCTCAGTCTTCATTTACACAAGGGGTAGCCGAAGAGGAACCGAAGCTAGCCAAGTATGTGGCTGCCCACACTGATGTTCCCTTCGCAGATGATGTAATCCCCTAGAAAAGATACCTTACTTCATCAATAAAGGGCTATCTTTGAACTACCTCGAGCTTAATAAGCTTTGTACAATGTACGCTATGGAACACGGTATAGGCACTCACCTACACATACAGGTGACAAATGTCTACACCACAATCCAGCTTACTCCAGCGGAAGACGCTTACCGCATAATCAAGGGAGGGGACCATCCAATCATCTTCGGCCGGAAGGACGATCCACATTCCTTCACCATAGAAGAAGTCGACCTCGGATCAGATGCCGGAAGACTGCCTCTGTATCTTTATAGTCCCTAATCTAAATATCCCATGCAGAAACAGGGGTATGATCTGAAAACGACGCCAGGTTTGAACTACGGTACTGGACGACGATTACCTTTGAAGCCCCCGGTCCTGGCTGGCAAACCACGGGACTACTATAGCAAGACTCGATGTGGATTAGGGTATGTAACATCCTCGACGACCCCTGAAAGTTCATATAAAGAATGTGACTGGCATTCACATTCGACCGGGTCACCAACTTCTGACTCTGATACCAGCATCGGAGATGTATTCAGACAAGTCTTGTCAGTCAACATGGCATTTGCCGACGCTTATAAAGAAGATGAAGACATCCCCAAAATCCTCGAGCTAGAGCTGTGGGCCCAGCAGTTGGATGCGCAATGGGAAAAGCGGTTCGAACTGAGGGAACCTCCTACTGAAGATGAGGTTATCCAGGTCGACCTCGGCAGCGAATCTTCCCCAAAACCAATCTTCGTCAGTAAAAGTTTAACAGACGAAGAGCGAGAATCACTGCTGGAACTTGTCGAAGAATATATTGATGTGTTCGCATGGAGCTATGAAGACATGCCGGGGTTAAATCCCGATATTGCTCTTCACAAGCTCAACATTCGGCCAGACGCAAAGCCAGTCAAGCAACAACAGCGACGCTTCCGCCCAGGCATCATGGATGCGATCGAAATCGAAGTCAACAAACTGATAGCCAGCGGCTTCATTCGTGAGGAACAACATCCGAATTGGGTCGCCAATATAGTACCCGTCCTCAAGAAAAATGGGAAGATTCGAATCTGCATCGACTTTCGTAATCTGAATGAGGCATGCCCCAAAGATGAATTCCCTCTCCCTATCACGGACATCATGATTGACAATACCTGCGGCTTTGAACGCATGTCATTCATGGATGGCTTCTCGGGGTACAACCAAATCAAGATGTCTCATGACGACGAAAAGCACACATCATTCTGAACACCGATTGGCACGTATTGCTACACAGTCATGCCTTTCGGTTTAAAGAATGCTGGTGCCACATATCAAAGGGCCATGAGTATCATCTTTCGGGACCACTTATGCAAGACGGTGGAGTGATATGTTGATGACATCGCCGTCAAGAGTCGCTGTAAGGGAGACCATCTGCAGGATCTGAGAACGGTATTCGACCTGATGCGAGCGCACAATTTGAAAATGAACCCTACGAAGTCCTTCCTAGGCGTATCCAGCGGAAAGTTCTTGGGTTTCATCATTACCGCCCAGGGTATCCATGTAGACCCTGAGAAGACAAAGGCAATTATGGAGATGGGTCCCCCGAAAAATCTTCGCGAACTCAGAGGCCTTCAAGGAAGGCTAGCGTACATCAGGAGGTTCATTTCTAACCTCTTCGGGCGATGCCGACCATTCACCCACCTCATGAAGAAAGGTGTCTCGTTCTTATGGGACGAAGAATGTCAGCGGGCCTTCGACAGCATCAAAGAATATTTGTCGAACCCTCCAGTCCTGGTGGCCCCGGTGGCTGGAAAACCATTCCTGCTCTATGTACGGGCAATGGAGCACTCCCTCGGAGCTCTGCTAGCGCAAAATAACGATGCAGGCCATGAACAAGCCATATATTACCTCAGCCGAATGATGATTGGGCCAGAGCACCGATACACCACTGTGGAGAAGGAATGCCTCGTCCTAGTGTTCGCCATTCAGAAGACGCGACACTATGTCACCGGACAAACGATACATGTGATCTCACGAGTCAACCCTCTCAGGGTCCTCATGACTAAACCAGGGGCACTTAGCTCTCATCTCGCTACATGGGCAATATTGCTATCCCCCTACCAAATGATCTTCGTCCCACAAAAGGCGGTCAAAGGTTAAGCCCTGGCAGACTTTTTGGCAGCCCACCCGGGCTCGGAGTCGTCCAGGATATATGAAGAGATCCCAGATGAGGTCGCCGACTCGCATGCAACCTCTCACGATGATATATGGCGAATGTTCTTCGACGGCGCTTCGAGAACTGGACCTAAGGGCAACATTGTCGTCGGAGTTGGGGTGGTACTGGTTTCTCCTACCGGATTGGTGATCAACCGCGCTTACTCCCTCACGGAACCCTGCTCTAACAATGTGGCCGAGTACAACGCTCTGGTCATTGGCCTCCAATTTGCAAGGGAGCTGGGGGTAGAATATCTTGAAGCATACGGCGATTCTCAGTTAATCGTCAATCAAATCCGGGGATCATACGAAGTTCGCCACGAAGACATGATTCCCTATCACCAAATAGCAATCAACATCATCTCGTCGTTCGAGGGGTGTCACGACCCGGTCCCAATTTCTTGGGTCGAATCGAATCATGCCCAGCCTGCACCGTTGTTGAGACGGCGGCAGTAAGCTGTATCACTCATGCAGGTAATATCAACAACACAATAATTGCCACAAATTTATTATTCTGAATTTAAAAACTTTTTACAATAAATAAAAGATACATCTGAAATATACTGTTTTCTCCAAATATCATGATTTATAAAAAAGAAGAAAATCTAGGCAACCAGCTCATCAGTCTTGAGATCATCGTCCTCTAGTTGGGATCTCGGGAAAATACCGTAGAATAAAGCATCATCAGTGATACCTAAAATATTGGGTCTCCAGTCAGGAGGGAGCAAAGTACAATTCATGCTAATTTGACAATAAAAATAATAATAGAATTATGCACTTTTAAACAGTTTTGAAATCAATAATTTAAGCAGTTACAGTTTTAAAACAGTTACAGTTCTGTGATGTGAATAGGTAATGAAATATGATCGCCTTGGGTTTGTTACAGTAAAGGATATGGGATTTGTTACAGTAAAGTTACAGTATGGTCATACTCATTACACTATTCTCCCAGTCCCCAATAGTTACAGTAGTTACAGTCAGTGCTCGTGTCGCATCGTGGTTTAAACTTGCAATAAAACGATTACTAAATAATTGTAAACTAACACGAAATGTACTTGCCTCAGGTTGATTGGACTGGACGGGTCGATACGTCAGGATGGGAAATCAGGTTCTTCTTTGAAATCCTACATTCGAGAAACTTGTCTCAGAACCAAAGTCGCCAATGTTACTATACTAGTTGCAATCTCTAGTTGTGTCCTAGTCAATTTTAGTCTGTATTTAGCTAACACAACCAAAATGCGATTATTAGTGCGTTACAATTAAGAAACATCAATTTATATTTAATTTCGAAAAAAATTGTATTTATCGGTTTATTTGGAAAAACTCGGTATTTTATAATTATATAAATATAAACTAAGATTTTCCTTTTTAATGAGAAATACATGAATTTTTATTTAAAAATTACAACTTAACTGCTAAGTGATAAAACATTTATTATTATTCTTTTTTTAAAAATAAAATAAATAATTATCATTTTATACTACGTTCTCATGACAGAAAAATCAACCAGAAAAGAAAAGAAAAGAAAAATAAAACCTAAGCTATTACACTTTCTCACAACCAGAATAAATAATAAATGGCTTATGCCCTTACAGACCAATTACATGAATTTAAATAAGAATAATACTTGGTTAGTTTCTAAAATTATCCTACAATTAAATTACAAAGTAAAAAATTAAATTGAATTAATTTATGAGTCTCAGATATTGGTCCAATCGTCATATAGGCTAATGCCTCAACGTCCGGGCGAAACCGGTTTCGTTTGCACTTAGCCAGGGTCCATTGACCAATACGGTCGTCGCCCAAAAATAATTTTAAAAAAATATTTATTCCGAAAAAATCATTTAAAACTATATTTAGATTTTTCTAAAAAAATTTGGCAACATTTCCTCTATTTTCGGTCAACCCAAAAACGGGGAAATGCGCCGACTTTTTTTTTCCTGAAAAATAATTCCCAAACCAGGGATACCCAATTTTATATAGAAAAACATCTAATAAATCATTTTACAAAATGAATTCGGAATTCCCGAACAAAATTAGAATTTCCCGAAACCAATTCGAAATATCACAAAAAAACCAATTTCTACACCAATCCAAACCCAAGAACCTTCTCAGAAACAAGGTTCTTCTAAAACCAAATTTATATATAAAATCTCTAATCACAGAAATATTTCCGAAGGATTCGGAAACTCCAAAATCGAAAAGATCACAGAACCAAAACCAACAGCATACCAATTTCCGAAGAAACTTCGGAAAATCGAAATGGTAACGTAATTGAAACGTAACCAAAAATCCGAATTCCCGAAGGAATCGGTGGACCAAAAATCATCACAGACTATATCCGAAGAGGAAAACTACGGGATTAACAGAGGTTACTCAAATCGACGGAATCCGAAGAGTTGCCTCGGACTAGGAACACGTGAATCCGCAGAAATGCGGGAATGCCCAAGAACACTCGTACAGCGGAGACGGAGTCCGCAAAAACACGGAAACTTACGGAAGGGCAGCGAGCCACGGAAAGTGCAAAGGGACGACGGGATCGGGGGTCGCCGAGCTCGGCGGAAGGCCGGGGCGGTGCTGGTCGATCGGCCACGGGGAGCGCCGGAGGGCCTGGATCGGGGCGCCAGACCGGGAAACGGGGCGCCTGGGGGCAGATCCGACGGAGACAGCGCCGGGAAACCCACGGGGTCGGGGCGGCGGAGACGGAGCTCCGGTCGTCGGAGGGCTCGGCCAGATCTGGCTAGGGGGTAGATTTGGGGTTTTGGAAAAGGATGATGGAATGGAAAGGAAGAATGAGGATTCTTATATAGGGGAAGGGAAAAGAAGGTTACCATGGAAGGGAGACGAACGGCCCGGCCATCATGGCCGGCCGGTGAGGAGTCGAGAGGTCGAGCGTTGGGGTCGGAATGGAAGAAGAAGAGCTCCTTCCGTTTCACAGAGGAACCGACAGCACTCAAACAAAGAAAAAACTAAGAATGAATGATCATTCATTCTAACCAACAAATGGATAAATTACATTCCCAATAGCAATTTTAGCTAAGTCATTAAATGACTTAAAGCTAATGGGCTAAAAGGTTTGAAGTATGGATACTTTGGTAAAATGGCTTTAAGGCTTTGAGCCAAAAATAAATAATTTATTTTCTTAGAAGAATCATAACTAATTCAAAAAAAAAATTTAAGTTCAATTAAATTCAAACCGGGTTCAGGTCTGGGCTGACATACAAAAATCCATATTTAATTACTTTAAAAAATAATTTCATAAACTCACAAATAATATATAATATTATTCTATCAAAATTATTTAGCAACACAATTAAATTAAAAATTAAAATGCAGTCTAAATTTGCAGGTTTCACAACCTTTCCTCCTTAGAAAATTTCGTCCTCGAAATTTAACAGGAAACAAGGTTTAGAAATTACCTCGAGTATCAACCAAATACGGGTACTACTCCCGCATTTCAAGTCCAAACAATAAGATTTGTTAAAGCAGTCGTAGATGAGACGTTTAGGGACCAATTTTAATTATGAAATCATCCATGCAGAAAAAATACAAAAGCGAACCAAAGTACACGAGGTTGATCAGACCATCATGCACCGGTTCTGATTAGACAATATATTAGTGGGTGCACCCAATAAAATACTGTCATGATCAAGCTTAATAAAGAATTAGCTTGCAAACCTAGGCTAACTTAGCAGCATCAATCAAGTTTAGAACGAAAAGATAAGAAATAGGAGTTATGTGATGGCTCAAATTTTCTGTTCTTCTTCCCACCTCTGACTACGCTTGCTACTGGTTTCTCTGGCACTGAAAGGCTGAGTCCAATCTTCGGCTCTGACTCGGATCCGGAATATAGTGTCTGAGCTGCGATACGTGGAAAACGTTGTGCACACCCTCAAGATTAGCTGGTAGAGCTAACCGGTACGCTACTTCCAACTCGTCTTAAAACTTCAAATGGCTTGATGTACCTGGCTCAACTTTTCTGCTCTGCTAACACTGATCATTCCTCTGGTAGGAGAAAATCTTCACAAAAGACGCTATCTCCTTCTTCAAACTCCACTGATTGACGATGCTAACTTGGTAGTTGTTGTAAGGAAACTCTACCAATTTTAAATGATCTTCTCCAAGACCCTCCAATTTCCAAAACACAAGATCTAACATATCTTCAAGCGTCTGGATTATCTTCTTTGATTGTCCGCCGGTTTGTACTCCATAAATCCGATAGGGGTGCCTCTCGTACAATGCTGCCAACTTCTCGGTAAATAAACTAACCTTGAAGGAAATAAAGTGTGCTGACTTAGTCAGTCGGTCCACTATAATTCAATTGGTGCCCTTCCCTCCTTGGGAACAAGGCAATCCTTACCCAAAGTTCATTGTTATATGCTTCTACTTCCACTCCGAATTGTCCAGCGGTTGCAACAAACTTGTTGTTCTCTTGCTAAATTCCTCATGTTGACAAATTCACATCTAATCCCATACCTGGAATTGTCCTTCTTCATTCCATAGCACCAATCAATGGAGGCATATTCCGATACATCTTATTAGCTCCTGAATATATGGAATACTGCGACTGGTGCATTTCTTTCATCAACTCGTTCCTCCGTTTGTCAGCCGATACGCAAAGCCTCGTACCATTCTTCAGAGTTCCACTGCTGATCAATTTAGAAACCCTCAAGTGTTCCTACCAACACTTGATCTCTAAGCCTGCAAAGTGCCTCGTTTTGAAACTACATTCTCTTGATTTTGTCCATCAGCTTCGAACTTCATCAATACTGAATCAGCATCCAGCTCCGTCCTTCTATCTCCAGGTAGTATAACCTCCAGTCCAAGCTTCTCGACGTCTTCTAGTAGGTGTCACTCCTTGGTTAAGAACATCGCCACTGGGTATCGACTAAGTGTATCAGCGATCACATTAGCCCTACCCGGGTGGTATAGCGGGTCGATGTTGAAATCCTTCATCAGCTTCAGCCATCTTCTTTGTCTAACATTCAACTCTTTCTGAGTGAAGACATATTTCAGACTTTTGTAGTCCGTATATATTTTCACTCCCTTTCCATAAAAATCATGCTTCCATAGCTTCAAAGTAAAGATAATTGTAGCAAATTCCAAATTAGGTGTGGGATAATTCTTCTTATGAGTCTGTAGTTGCCTAGATGTGTAAGCAATTACTTTTCCATGTTGTTGAAGAACGCAACCCAGTCCTTTTCCAGAGGCATTACTGTAAATTGAGAAACCACCGGTTCCTGCGGGTAGCGCAAGGATTGGTGTAGTGGTAAGTCTCTTCTTCAGCTCCTCAATGCCGCCTGGCAATCTTTCTTCCAGATGAACTCTTTATTCTTCCAAGTGAGCTTCATCATCGGCTCAGCAATCTTGGCGAAATCCTTCACGAACTTCTGATAGTAGCCAGCCAAGTTCAAGAAACTTCCCAATTGAACTTGGGGTATACCACTTTTCAACAGCAGCTATCTTCCATCAAAATTTCTTCTCTTGACAACATGGCCAAAAATCCACCTTGTCAAAGAAAATCCACGTTCAGATAACTTACCATAAAACTTCTTTTTCTTCAAAGTTTCCAGAACTTTCCTCAGATGTTCTTCATGCTCTTCTTCAGTCTTCGAATATATCAGAATGTTATCTATGGAGAAGATAAACTGATTCAAATACTCATAAAAAACTCTGTTCATGAGATTCATGAACACAGTAGGAGTATTTGTCAGTCCAACGTCATGACCAAAGAAAACTATCCATACTTGGTGTTTGAACGCCGTCTTGGAAATGTCCTCCTTCCTGACTTTGATTTGATGGTAGTCAGATCTTAATTCAAACTTCGAAAACACCCTAATTCCACACAAACAGATCAAACAGATCCTCGATCCGGGCAGAGGGTACTTGTTCTTTAGTGTCTGGTAATCGATGCACATCCGTTGTTCCATCCTTCTTGGGCACAAACAAGATAGGTGTTCCCTAAGGTGAAATTCCATCTTGGATAAATCCTAGAGCCTTCATTGATCTGGTCCTTCATCTTCTTGGCCTCCTTCGGGTTGACTCTGTAACATCCTTTAGAAATAGAAAAAGAGCCGAAGACTAGGTCAATGGTGAATCCTATGTCTCAATTTAGGGTAATCCGAAAAGACTATCAGAGAAGACATCTACCATAAAGGTATAACTAAGATTTTATTCATATAAGAGAATTACAACAAGACTCTCATGATTGTTCTAAGGACATCCGGTTACAACTTCTTAATAGATATTGTTATCCAGCAGTCTTAGGTATTAATCTTCATGGCTCTAGCTCTAGCATGAGCAGTCTCCAACTTCTTCATCTTCTATGATCCTCGAATCTGCATCGTGCCTCCCTGCAGTGGGTATAGAAGGCAAGGTCTGCTGGATGGGAAGAGAGTCCCTAGGTTGCGGTATAACAGATGTAACTGGAATAGGTACTCTGGTATGATGGAAAGATAAGGGGCAATCCTTTACCCGATGTTCAGCAGATCCACATACCAAACATTTCCCCAACCTCTTCCGACAAATATTGGCTTGGTGACCAGGCCTTTTACAGTAGTCACAAACCAATAACTTCTTATGATATGACTGCCGGATAGTAGGGCTCCAACATCTTCTATATTCAGGGGTATCCCTCCTAGGACGAGGTTCCGCTCCAACTCGGTTTAAGATAGCTAAGGCTACATCATTGACATTCTTCATGACTTCTATCGTGATATCCATCTATTTCTGCTGGACTTTAGCTTGAGCCTTCTGGGACTCCATGATTTCTTGAAATAGGGCAACCATTTGGGAGGTGTTCGCTGGTACTGGTGGAGCAATAGGAATGGGTACTTCCCCAAGGAAATGCAACTCAGTTTGAGAAGAGGTAGGAATCGCCAGTGTAGTAAAAACTTCACTAGATACATTATGAGGACGGTCAATCAGCTGCGAGGGAATAAACCCTGGACTTGGTTGAGGAGGTGGGGTGTGATCCGGAGATGACACCGCATCGCCAGCAGGATTGGTCTTGTCAGTGGCCATTTTCTGGAAGGTTTAGGATGCACACATAAGCAAGATAGCCTACCAGTCTATAATCAAACAAAAAAATTTAACATATATATATATCGGTCCTATGTTGTGACAATTTGATGTTCTAGTGTTCTAATTGTTTCTAAGTTGGTTCTCCTAAGTTGTTGATTTTGACCTGCATGGGCCACCACTAAAAATATGTCACGACCCGGTCCCAATTTCTTGGGTCGAATCGGATCATGCCCAGCCTGCACCGTTGTTGAGACGGCGGCAGTAAGCTGTATCACTCATGCAGGTAATATCAACAACACAATAATTGCCACAAATTTATTATTTCGAATTTAAAAACTTTTTATAATAAAATGAAAGATACATCTGAAATACACTATTTTCCTCAAACATCATGATTTATAAAAGAAGAAGAAAATCTAGGCAACCAGCTCATCCGTCTTGAGATCATCGTCCTCTAGTTGGGATCTCGGGAAAATACCGCGGAATAAAGTATCATCAGTGATACCTAAAATGTTGGGTCTCCAGTCAGGAGGGAGCAAAGTATAATTCATGCTAATTTGACAATTGAAATAATAATAGAATTATGCACTTTTAAACAGTTTTGAAATCAATAATTTAAGCAGTTACAGTTTTAAAACAGTTACAGTTCTGTGATGTGAATAGGTAATGAAATATGACCGGCTTGGGTTTGTTACAGTAAAGGATATGGGATTTGTTACAGTAAAGTTACAGTATGGTCATACTCATTACACTATTTCCCCAGTCCCCAATAGTTACAGTAGTTACAGTCAGTGCTCGTGTTGCATCGTGGTTTAAACTTGTAATAAAATGATTACTAAATAATTATAAACTAACACGAAATGTACTTGCCTCAGGTTGATTGGACTGGACGGGTCGATATATCAGGATGGAAAATCAGGTTCTTCCTTGAAATCCTACATTCGGGAAACTTGTCTCAGAACCAAAGTCGCCAATGTTACTATACTAGTTGCAATCTCTAGTTGTGTCCTAGTCAATTTTAGTCTTTATTTAGCTAACACAACCAAAACGCGACTATTAGTGCGTTGCAATTAAGAAACATCAATTTATATTTAATTTCGAGAAAAAATGTATTTATCGGTTTATTTTGAAAAACTCGGTATTTTATAATTATATAAATATAAACTAAGATTTTCCTTTTTAATGAGAAATACATGAATTTCTATTTAAAAATTACAACTTAACTGCTAAGTGATAAAATATTTATTATTATTCTTTTTTTAAAAATAAAATAAATAATTATCATTTTATACTACGTTCTCATGACAGAAAAATCAACCAGAAAATAAAAGAAAACAAAATAAAACCTAAGCTATTACACTTTCTCACAACCAGAATAAATAATAAATGGCTTATGCCCTTACAGACCAATTACATGAATTTAAATAAGAATAATACTTGGTTAGTTTCTAAAATTATCCTACAATTAAATTACAAAGTAAAAATTAAATTGAATTAATTTATGAGTCTCAGATATTGGTCCAATCGTCATATAGGCTAATGCCTCAACGTCCGGGCGAAACCGGTTTCGTTTGCACTTAGCCAGGGTCCATTGACCAATACGGTCGTCGCCCAAAAATAATTTTAAAAAAATATTTATTCCGAAAAAATCATTTAAAACTATATTTAGATTTTTCTAAAAAAATTCGGCAACATTTCCTCTATTTTCGGTCAACCCAAAAACTGGAAAATGCGTCGACTTTTTTTTTCCTGAAAAATAATTCCCAAACCAGGGATACCCAATTTTATATAGAAAAACATCTAATAAATCATTTTCCGAAATGAATTCGAAATTCTCGAACAAAATCGGAATTTCCCGAAACCAATTCGAAATATCACAAAAAAAACCAATTTCTACACCAATCCAAACCCAAGAACCTTCTCAGAAACAAGGTTCTTCTAAAACCAAATTTATATATAAAATCTCTAATCACAGAAATATTTTCGAAGGATTCGGAAACTCCGAAATCGAAAAGATCACAGAACCAAAACCAACAGCATACCAATTTCCGAAGAAACTTCGAAAAATCGAAATGGTAACGTAATTGAAACGTAACCAAAAATCCGAATTCCCGAAGGAATCGGTGAACCAAAAATCATCACAGACTATATCCGAAGAGGAAAACTACGGGATTAACAGAGGTTACTCAAATCGACGGAATTCGAAGAGTTGCCTCGGACTCGGAACACGCGAATCAGCGGAAACGCGGGAATGCCCAATAACACTCGTACAGCGGAGACGGAGTCCGCGAAAACACGGAAACTCGCGGAAGGGCAGCGAGCCACGGAAAGCGCAAAGGGACGACGGGATCGGAGGTCGCCGAGCTCGGCGGAAGGCCGGGGCGGTGCTGGTCGGTCGGCCACGGGGAGCGCCGGAGGGCCTGGATCGGGGCGCCAGACCGGGAAACGGGGCACCTGGGGGCAGATCCGACGGAGACAGCGCCGGGAAACCCACGCGGTCGGGGCGGCGGAGACGGAGCTCCGGTCGCCGGAGGGCTCGGCCAGATCTGGCTAGGGGGTGGATTTGGGGTTTTGGAAAAGGATGATGGAATGGAAAGAAAGAATGAGGATTCTTATATAGGGGAAGGGAAAAGAAGGTTACCATGGAAGGGAGACGAACGGCCCGGCCATCATGGCCGGCCGGTGAGGAGTCGAAAGGTCGAGCGTTGGGGTCGGGATGGAAGAAGAAGAGCTCCTTCGGTTTCACAGAGGAACCGACAGCACTCAAACAAAGAAAAAACTAAGAATGAATGATCATTCATTCTAACCAACAAATGGATAAATTAAATTCCCAGTAGCAATTTTAGCTAAGTCATTAAATGACTTAAAGCTAATGGGCTAAAAGGTTTGAAGTATGGATACTTTGGTAAAATGGCTTTAAGGCTTTGAGCCAAAAATAAATAATTTATTTTCTTAGAAGAATAATAACTAATTCAAAAAAAAAAAAATTAAGTTCAATTAAATTCAAACCAGGTTCAGGTCTGGGCTGACATACAAAAATCCATATTTAATTACTTTAAAAAATAATTTTCATAAACTCACAAATAATATATAATATTATTCTATCAAAATTATTTAGCAACACAATTAAATTAAAAATTAAAATGCAGTCTAAATTTGCGGGTTTCACAAGGGGTTCTTCATCGAACACGTCCCCAGACTCCGAAATATCGAAGCCGATGCCTTAGCAGGTCTGGCCGCTTCCCTAGCAGTGCCAAATCATACTCATCAATCGGTAGACGTAGTAGGCCACGAACTGGTCTGCCCCAAGAACAACGTTCAATTCGTGGCAAGTTAGTCCGCTCAGGCGATTGATGATGCCCCAGATTGGAGACAACCATTCATTGACTTCGTCGTCTACGACATCCTGCCCGAGAACCCGAAGGAAGCCACCTCCATCAGACGGCGTTCTCTCAGATTCTTCTACGATACAGAAACGAAAATACTGTATCGGCGATCCTACGATGGATTATTGCTTCGGTGTATGTCAAACGCAGAAGCCAAAGAAGCCGTACGAGAAGCGCATGACGGTGTCTACGGGGCCCATCAGCCTGGTCCTAAACTGCAAGACCGTCTTCGCCGAATGGGCTACTACTGGCCCACGATAGTAACGGATGCGATAGACTACGCAAGAAGGTGCAAGGCCTGCCAAGTCCACGCGGACTTCATTCACTAGCCATCCGAATTTCTACATCCGACAGTGGCATCTTGGCCCTTCGAAGCATGGGGGATGGATATCATTGGTCCAATTACTCCACCTTCCTCCCGTGGACATCGCTTCATACTTGCGATCACGGATTATTTCTCCAAATGGACAGAAGTTGTCCCGCTTGCAGAAGTAAAGACTGCAAACGTGATCAGCTTCCTCAAGCATCACGTCATCTATCGCTTTGGACTGCCCCGGAGGATCATCCATGATAATGGTCTGCAGTTTACAAGCCATGCTTTTTATCGGTTCTGCGACAAACAACGCATCCAGAATATTGCCTTGACACCATACAACCCAGCAGTGAACGGGTTGGTAGAGGCATTCAACAAAACAATCATCAAACTCCTCAAGAAGTTTGTCTCTTCCAATAAATATGACTGGAATGAGAAGTTCGGTGAATATTTATGGACGTATCGTACTACAGTCCGAACAGCTACTGGAAATACACCATTCTCCATGGTATACAGGAGTGAGGCAGTTCTCCCATTAGAGACTCAAATACCCTCATTTCGTGTCGCCCTCACTTATCAATTGACAACGGATGACAACTACCGACGCCGACTACAAGAGTTGGAGGCCTTAGATGAAAAATGCCTCCTGGCTCAGCAAAGGATCGAGCTATACCAAGCACGCATCTCTGGAGCCTTCAATAAGAAGGTCAAAATCAGGACATTCCAAGTGGGCAATCTTGTTCTGGCAGTCCGGAGGCCGATGGTCATGACTCATAAGACCGTCGGCAAGTTCCAGCCAAAATGGGAAGGTCTATTTATCATCGAGGCCGTATTCTCCAACGGTGCTTACCGCCTCGCAAAACAGAATGGGGATTTGCTCATGTTACCCGTTAACGGCAAGTTCCTGAAGAAATATTATATCTAAACGACATTCTCCAGATTATCGAGTCACGTACCCGCTGGTGCCGCTGAACTCACACCTCCACATTCTCCAAATTATCGAGTCACGTACCCGCTGGTGCCGCTGAACTCACACCTCCAAATTTCCAGATTATCTAGTCACGTACCCGCTGGTACCGCTGAACTCAGCCTCACAATTTTCTAGATCCCGAGTTATGTACCCGCTGGTGCCACTGAACTCCCACTTTCACAATATCGAGTCATGTACCCGATGGTGCCTCTGAACTCACATCCCGGTCACTCTTTCAGACAGAAAGTCATGTATGATCATACCTCTGAACTTTCTTCCTGGAAGAGATCCTCCCTCATGATCCAATACCCGCACTTCCAGTGCACAAAAAGGGTAAGCGATCCACAAATTTCCAAAACGGCCATGTCCTCATTACCTCTGAGTCGTTTCACTTCCGCCAAAAACAAATCATCCCCTACATAGAACTTCCATGTCCTCATTACCTCTGAGTCATTCTATGTACTCCCTCTTCATTGAGCCCACTCCTGCCATGTCCTCATTACCTCTGAGTGGGAAGGCTCTGTAGAAGAAACCTTCATACTTGCCATGTCCTCATTACCTCTGAGTAAGTATGTCGGTTCCCTTTCAACCTATTATCTGTACCCATGCCCGGAGTACGACAAGGATAATAGGTCCACAAATGTCCTCTGTTGACCACAAATGTCCTCTGTTGACCATAAATGTCCTCTGTTGACCACAAATGTCCTCTGTTGACCACAAATGTCCTCTGTTGACCACAAATATCCTCCGTGAAGTCACTCCTGCCATGTTCTCATTACCTCTGAGCAGGAAGATTCCACGATAAAACCCTCATGCTTGCCATGTCCTCATAACCTCTGAGCAAATATGTTGGTTTCCTTTCATCCTATTATTCATATCCTTAAACCAGGGTATGCCAAGGATAATAGGCCCATAAATATCCTCTGCTAAGTTTCTTAGCATAAGCCCACCATCTCACCATGCCCCGGGAGCCCAGCTGCTCTACGGCATTCTTTTTCTCAATACCAAGAGCACCCATGACCACTTTGCCATGGATGTTTCAGATATCCTAACCAAACTTGTTATCCGTGCCTAAAACCAAGGTATGCCATGGGTAACAGGTCCACAAATAAGTTCCCTAGACGGGGAAAACATCACCACAATATCACAGGTACAACAAGCAATGCAAATGAAGGGTAGAATGGAAAGTACTTTTTATTTGAAGGAATAAAAAAAGTATTACATCTTTTGGGACCATGTCCCTCTCAAAAAAGAAAACAAGAACAAAACAAGAACAAAACAAGAAAAAAAAAGGGCCGACTATAGCTCAGCATTACATAATTCTAGGAGCCGGTTTTTCACCAATGCAGTCTCCCGCTCAAGCCTCCGTTTGGCCCGACGCTCGGCCTCTTGGGACAATTGCTCTGCGTCATTCAAATACATATACGCCTGCCAGTCGTTCTCTATCTTCTTCAGGACAAGTTCTAGATTGGCTGAAGCCCTACTAAACTTGTCAGCCTCCTGAATGGCAATCTCTTTTTCGGCACAAGCAGCTTCGAGCTCGGACTCTAGAAAGGCCAGCTTTCTTTGGAGCTCTAGGATCTGTACCCGGGTGTTGGTTACCCCGCGGAAGGCATCTGCTTCCCGAGTCGTACAGTCTTCAGCTCGACGGCTCCACTGATCATGCAACCGAGTCAAATCCCGTCGGTCCTTCAATATAGCCGGCTTAAGCGACTCTCGGGCAGCCATCACCTTCTCTACCGTGGTTATGAGGAAGTTACGTTCTTGATTTATGATCGCGTGTAAATCAGCCTGTTGCAACATGCGAAACCGGGCTACGAGACGATCAGCTTCTAACAACTTAGGCTCGAGAAGCGTGGCCAGTTCCCCTCCACCAGGGAGAGTCCTAAGGATATTAATCTGGCCACCGGCACATCGACGGGCCAGAATAAAGGGAGTCCCCCTTCCCACCGCGGCCTCGATCCCTCTCTTCAGGTGACGGTGGAAACTGTCGACCACATCCTGGAAGACTTCATCCAAAACCTCTGTAGAGGATGGCATCAGAGGGAGGGTGGCAGACAGTACCGAAGGAGTAGCTTCAGAAGTTACCGCCCCCGCCACCAAGGAAGCAAATTTCGTACGGAAAGATGCTTGAATGGCGGCTAGCTCCTCTTCCGTCGTCCGAAGAGCCTGGATGCTCGGCAGGGAGGAAAGGTTGACCCCCGAAACTATATTTACAGAAGAGGGCGCAGGGAACATCGTCCCTTGTCCCAGTTGTACGGCTACCGGGGCCCCCGAGCTCAACCCAGATGGAGGTCCCTCGATACAGGGAGGTTCCGCCAGACCCTCTCCGGTAGGGTCCGCCCCAGCAATGTCCATCACTGGGTTGGGACCTGAACATCCAAAGCAACCATTAATCGACGTAATCTGAAGAATAGGATGACGGAGTACATTGGCTTATTCACGAGTTATGGTTTGACTTGTATTACCAGGGGAAGAGCATGGAGGCGACGGCTCATTCACAGCCGGCATAGTTTCCCCACCCACAGTGTCATCCTGTTGGGGTTCAGATGTCTCAGGGACGGGCGTGGTAAAACCCCCATCCCCCTGGGTTGAGGTTCCAGCAAGGTGGGAATCCTCGACCGCAACCGGAAGAACCCAGCAGCAATGATAGCAGTGCACACGTCACTGACCAAATGAGACAGGACTGGATCAGCCTCGACAATCGGGTCCTGAGGAGCGAGCTCATCCGACGCCTATAAAGAGCAAAAGGAACAAACGATTAGGCCATAACATAGAAGAAGAAGAAAGGAGATAGTTGAAACTCAAATCACCTCAGGGACAACGTCCACATCATCAATAAATAGCCTGCGATGTCTTACCACAGCATGCTTCGTGGAATAGGTTCGGTCATCAGCGGTAGTCACGTGCCTGCTTCGTTTACGCGAAGGGCCAGGCACTGCAGATGGTTGATCCTCCACCACCTCGTCAGACCAAGTAGACGGCTGACCCGCCGCCCTTTCATCTGGCATAATAGGGGGTTGATTCCCGACTTCCTCGTCCGAAGAATACGACGAGTCATCGGCGTCTTGTTCATCATCCTCCTCATCCTCCCTAGTGGACTCTGAGTCCGGCGCAGGAACCCTGTTCGCCCCCCTCTTTCTCTTCTTGGATCCCTTTGGCTTCTCAGCCAAACTAGTGCCAGAAATGAAGCTAGTATTTATATCAAAATCGACAGGAAACTTGCTCGCTGCGACATGATAAAGGGCCGCTATATACAAAATATCCCCTGCCGTCTTGGCATCGGGGACTGAGAAGCTGGCCCGGGTATAGACCGCATTATAATAATGCCAAGCCCGGACGCCATCGAGTACACTGCCCTCAAAGCTCAAACAAGCGCTAGGACAATCCAGGAACAATTGACTATACCCAAATTGACGAGAAAATCTACTGGGCAGATAAGGCTCCAGGTATACGTTATTCCGGTAACGATACACCAGGTGCGCATGACGGATGTTGCGCAACCAAAGAAGCATCTTCCCAGATAAAAGTTGGGGAGGATCAACGCCGTCGACATGTACTCCCCTCACTTCCTCGGGGGTAAATTGAGGAAGAGAGACAAAGAACTCGGGCCCGTCGACTCTCGCCAACGCCCTCCGGCAGGCTGGCATGATATCGTGTTCCCAAGGCTGATGACGGTATTGAAAAATAAAGGCATCGTCAGTAGTAACATCTTCTTCGATTCCTGGCCTCATCAACGACCGGTAGTGCATTAATAACCACCCCATGAGGTAGTGGTATGGAAGTTCTATCCATTCAAAGTCTAGCGTCGTATCACGAGCAATGACTTTGGATGAAAATGTACGGAGGCCGTGGTGTATGCTACACACCATAGCCGGAAGAAGGGCCAGTCTTACCTTGAAGACCAATTTCACAGCAGGGAGAATGAAATGGCGGCTGATCCTTTCCATAGAACCTGCACCGCCCGAGACTACGCAATTGCGTAGCCACACCATCAAGAACCCAGCTAAGATCGCTTTATCGAACATTTCCCGGGTACCATAGTGGAAGTAACTGAGGGAGTCAGTGCGGCTCCCAAACCTGTCACAGGTAGACCTCGACCTTTTGACCTTCAACATCATGTCCTTCACCTCCTCCGGGGTTTGAAGACTTCGAGACGAAACTCGGCCGGAGGGACGTAACTTGAAAAGATACGAAACCCAGGCCGTGGTGTGAGGGGCGCTTCCTTCTGAGCTATTTTCTTTCTTGATAGCAATCTGGTGGCAGATGCTATGATGGCACAACAGTTCTTGGTACACAGCGACGAAACCAGGAAATCGTCGATCCAGGTCTTCGAATTCTTCGTTCGTCGGTGTATACACTTCAAAAGCTTCACCTCCCCACGGCAGTTAAGAAACAGCGTACATCTCATGGAGAGCAAGCCCCAGCTCTCCCCCGGGGGCGAAGAAAGTCCCCGTACGCCGATTATACAGCTCCAAAAGAGCCATAAACAAAGGCTTGTTAATGGACAACCCGTAGCAGGTGCCCCGGATGGCGTAGTAGAGGTCAATTTCCCGAAGGGATTCCCCATACTTCCTCAAGATCCATGAGGTAAGATTGGCCCATGTAGGAATGGAGTTGATCCAATTTAGCAGCAACAACCTGTCCACCGGATAAGACCCCTTACGAGCAAGCTGATTCAGAAACATATCAGCTCGAATGAAAGTAAAGTTAGGACCAGTCACGTTTACAAAAGTGCCAGGGAGCAGCCCCATCACACTCCGACTAACTGAATCCTTGCCCGCACATGCTGAACCAGTACGCCTGTTGTAGTGGATGTCGCCCACAAATATTCCCGGTCGGGTGGGAGTCAGGGAGCCCACAATTGTTCTACCCAACGGTACCATGTTAAACCATGAGAGAGGATAATGCCGCTCCATCTCGGGGATATGATCTCTACTCTGTCTACAGAAAAATCCCAGTTCTCTAAAACATCCAGCAATCGGGAGTTCTTTATGGAAAAGACATCCCCAAAGAGAAAAGCTGGTTTTCGATATTCCCCGTCCAGCCTTCCCGAATTCATCATAGAACAGAGAAAGTGGAAAGGTTGGTTGTTAATAACGGCTATCCTCTCCCTAGGATCAATAGTGGGAAGCTGATCAACTATATGACGGATTAAGTCATCGAGCCGCATGCCCACGGCAAACTGAGCCGAACCCACAAGAAGTTCTCCTGCTGGGTTGGTCGGGAGGTTCACTGAAAAAAGGACAAAAAGAAACAGGATTAAAAGATAGGTACTGAACTCAAGTTCCTGCGAGCCTATGCGGCTCAGATCAAATGAAGCCCTATGCGGCTCAGTTCCTGCGAGCCCATACGGCTCAGATCAAATGAAGCCCTATGCGGCTCAGTTCCTGCGAGCCTATACGGCTCAGATCAAATGAAGCCCTATGCGGCTCGATTTCGATTGAGTTCCAGATGACACGGCCCCAAGGGAGCTTATGAGGATCGGTCAACACGACCTCATGCGGCCCGAAGCAATCGAGAATTCCAAGTAACATTGGCTGGATAGCTTATGCGGATTAATTGGACATATGCGGTTCTAAGCAGAAGAGTTTGTACAACGCTAAATGCTATGCGAATCAGTCTGTCAGAATCTTATGCGGTTGTATTCAAAGGAAACTCCATGCGGTTTATATCCAGAGATTCAAACCCTTCTTATGCGGCCCAAACATAGGGCATCTCCTATGTGGCTCGAATATGAGAGGGTCACGCAGCATATGCGGCTCTATCATACTCGAACTTGGGTGAAGGCTTGTGCATAGATATACAACAGAGCCATGAATTCTTAGGATTCAAAGTATCCAAATACAACTCTTACCATTAAGGGCAGAATGGACATCAGGGTGCGCTTCTGGCACAACGGCTGACGAAGAAGCTGCCTTCTTACCCTTCGCGGCGGCAGAAGCAACCTTAGAGGATTTGGGGGCCATGACCAACGATCGGAGAAGGGAAATGAGAAAAGAGAGGCAAGACAGCAATAGTCGGACGAAGGAGGAAGTAAAGAAATCCTCCGACCGTACTCATCCATATTTATAAACAAAAGTGAAGCGTTTCGATCCCCGTGCATACACGAAGACCGACTCTTCAGTTGTCAAGGTGAGCCGCCGAAAATGAAGGCCAAGCTCTTCGGATCCCGCACCAAAAAGTGGCCTTTAAAGCTGACAGCAAATCAAACAGCATTTAATGCAAAAGATTGCCATACGTGGCAATGATAACGTGGCCGAAAAATCCCCTACGGCTAAGCCATCCATGCGGTTGAACTATCTATGCGACTTAAACATCCATGCGGCCAGGACTCCATTTGCGGTCAGAAGAATACAACCATGCTTCTTATTCAAAGTATTTTAATTTTATAAATTAAAAACTTGAAGGGGGTCTTGTAGAAGCATGGAAAATGATCTATGCAGCCAGGGAACCCCATGCGGCTCAGACAGCCCATACGGCACAGAAAGATTATGTGGCTCAGGGACTATGCGGCCTGAAATATTTCATGCGGCTCAGAAGACACGTGGCGTAACAGTGCTCCCCTTCGACCCATGCTGCATTAATTACTTTAACGGCTGACAACTCTGAAAAGGTGACAGCCCTGATACAAAAGAAGTAATTATGAATCTGTCATAATGACAGCCCCCTAGGGAAGAGAAAGAAATCTCTAACACAAATCCCCCGAGATCCATAAAATGCCACGTGGCCTTGCCACGTGGACGATCATATGCGGCTCGAGCGAAGACTTCCCATGCGGTTTAGAATGAAGTCGTTCCATGCGGCTCAGGCCGAAAGAGTCTCATGCGGCTCAAGCGGAGGCCTTCTCATGCGGTTCAAGAGAACTATTCCCATACGGCCCAGGCGGATGCATCCCTATGCGGCTCGCAATGATCATCTCCATGTGGTTCAAAGGTTCGAAGGGGGGAGCCACTACCCAAGCAGCCCTGACACGTGGCCCGAACCTTATGCGGCCTAAATCTTATGCGGCTCAATCTTCATGCGGTTCAGATCCCCCCAGTGGCTCCTAGGACACGTGTCCTAAGCCGATCAACCTCCCTGATTTATCGCAATCAGAGATTGGGTCAAATCTCAATAATCTGGGACACGTGGCAGGAGAATAAATCAAATTTATTTGCAGACGTTAGAAGATCATTATGAGAAAGATTTATTCCAATCAGTATTAATTGCTGATGAGATTTGGTGTGATCTATACTTACTGGTCCAGATTCATCATAATCAAAACTAATGGCCAAGATTGACCAATCCACAGGCCGCCGCCATCTCCAAGAAGCAATCATTTGCAACCCTAATGATCACACCCCATTCCTATAAATAGCAGGGTGCCATTTTCTTGCAGAAGAGAGACGTACACACAGAGAGAGACGCACACAGGAGCACTTTTCGAGATCAGAGAGAGCACCAGAGTACTTGGAGAGAAGAGCAGAAAGAGAGCAAAGAGAGCATTTCTTCCAACGCCGAGCAATCTTCTGGAGCCAAGGCTGCATACCGATCGTCCAAGGAGTAAGACAGGGCTGCCCTCGTCTTCCCGAGCCTCTATCGTCACCCCACAGAATCTAAAATAAACAATTGTACTTAGTTTGCTGTACCTAGGCTTTCGTCCCTAGGCTTTCTTTGTACAAGCGAGTTTGTAACGTGAAGTAAAAGTCCAGTCCTCCGATAATTGTTCTGCTCTTTTATATTTCATGGCAAACAAAAGGTAATTCCTCCACTTTCTAAAAATCCTAATAAATTCATTTCAATTCCTTTTCACTCTAGTCTTTTGTATTAGGATCTAATTACTGTGTATTTACTGTTTTTGGAGATCCATCTCAGTTTATGTGCCATTTGGAGCTTGGGAGTTGCTATTTAGAATCTTTCCATTTGAAACTTTTTTTGAGTTTGACACTCAATAGGTAAACCACTCAAACCTATTATTTTTCCTGATTTCTTTGCATTTAGGGCTAGATCTAGGAGTCCCCTAGTTGCCCCTAAAATTTGGGCATAATTCGTGTCCATTTCGTGTCTGTATCGGACGCGTATCGAACCTATAGACTAGGTATTTGACGAAATGTCTAAACCATTTCACTTTGCTATTTTTGTATATGTTTTTGAATAGGATCCTAGATTTAGGTTTTGCTTATTGATTTCTGTCTTTACTTACTGATTTTAGCTTTGTGTCATGTCCACACGAGGACACGAACACGATGTCCGTGCACTGTACACTGTGTCCTGCATCACGGGATCCATTTTTTCCTGCACAGGACACGTGGACATGCCATTTTTGGCGAGGGTGAAAGGGCATAGACTGACATCAACCTTCCAAAAGATGTGATCGTATGGTGGAGTGTGCGAGGAGCAATCCTCCCCGTACTGGCCGTGCGTAATTTTCTTCGCTGATACGCGATCGGACATGCCTAGACACGTGTCTAGGACACGATGCAAGGTGTCCAAGGGGTAGCCCTACCCCTGGCATACGGGTATGCAAGGCCACGTGTCACCACGTGGCCTGTATCGCGCATTGGATACGCGTGCACGACGTTGTGCACAGTCCTGTGCACGCGTGTGGTATTTTAGTGTTTGGACACGGCTTGAGTCCACTTGGTTGGACACGAATGCTTGGGTTGACACGTGCACATGTGTGTTATAGATTACCAACCTTTAAATTTGTATATTAACATAATTTTGATGTTCGAAATTCGATTTCCTATTTTTGACTGATACCGAGTTCCTGTTTTGAAATCCGAAGTTATTTCCCTGTTTTAAATGAATTTGATGTTTAATTTTCATAATTAAATCACTTACACATGTGTATTGGACTATTACAATGTTGGTTATTGACTGGTGTAGGGTTTTTAGATTCGAATTGGATTTGTGAATGTGAACTGATACGCAAGCTGTCAACTGATACATGATACTAGTTTTGAATTTCTGAATTTGAATCCCTTTGTAAAACTGAATTTCTATGTTAAATTACCATGTTTAAAATCATGTACATATTTATTAGTTACTGCTAGGTTGAATTTGCATGTTAGATTAGGTTGTTGTCAAGAGAATGGGATTTTCGAAATTGAGTTGGATTGGTTTATAACTGTCATTTGGTTCTTTCCTGAAAACTTAAAATCTGAGATTTAGTACACTGTCACATGGTACCCCATATGCACACACCCACATGTTAGCTCAGTACACCCTCACACACCCTCACATTACATTGGTTAACTGTCACATTGATACGGGTGCACTTGATTCCAGTTTTCACTAATCCTAGTCACTTAAAATCTGAGATTGATGTACATTGATTCCTGATATTACAAAACCCTTCACTGTTACACACTAACCTATTCCCTATTGACACATATACATTCAAGTTCACTCACACCTAGCTAGTTGTCACTTGACACTTCATTGCCTAATCCTGATTACCCATGGACACACACTCATGTAGTTTCACTACACACACCCTATTTAACTGCCTCATTAACACACACACACATGTACACATAGACACAACACATGTCCCTCTCCATATATATATATATATATATATATATATATATATATATATATATATATATATATATATATATATATATATATATATATATATATATATATAATATAGGCTTAATTGCTAATTGCTACCCTCAACTATCACACTTTTTCAAGTTGATACCCTAAACTTTTTTTCGTAACAGATTGATACCTCAACTAATTTTTTTTTTCAACTTAATACCTAACATTTTAAAAAAATCCCAAAATACCCTTATCCCTTTCCTCCCTCCACCCCCTCCCCCACTCCGGCCACCCCCCTGCTAGCTCCGGCCGACCCCCCTCCTCGCTTCCGGCCAACCTCCCCCCCCTCTTCACTTCCGGGCCACCTCCTGCCCCCGCCTCCCGCCCCGCACCCCCATCCCAGCCCCCCTCCTCCCGCTGCCGAGCCCTAGGGGAGAGGCGGGAGCGGGAGGACGGCCGGAGCAAGAGGGGGGGAGGATGGCCTGAAGCGAGCAGGGGAGGGATGGCTTGAAGCGAGCAGGGGGGGAGCTGCGGTCGGAGCTAGCAGAGGGGAGGGCGAAGCGAGCACGGGGGAGGGGGGGTTAGGGGTAGGGGCATTTTTGTCCAAAATAATATCCGGGTATCAAGTTGTTACAAAAAAAAGTTTAGGGTACCAAGTTGAAAAATGGTAATAGTTGAGGGTATCAAGTAGCAATTAAGCCTAATATATATATATATATATATATATATATATATATATATATATATATATATATATATATATATATATATATATATATATATATATATCAATGTAGCCTATATGAGTTTGAGTGTGTTCTTTATATAAATTAAATATATTATTAATGTATGTATATGTGAATGATAAACTATATTAACTTAATGTATATATGTATATGTGTGAAATGCGTGGAATGGACTATAGGTGATTAGCCTATAGCCTATAGCCTATAGCCTATAGCCTATGGCTCCTAGCCTGTGTATATGGCATGAATGCCAGTGAATATGTGTTGTTGGCTTGTATAGCCTAGTTATTGTGTGTGTATGCTAGAATAGGCTGGTTAGGCTTAGTGAGACTTGTTTGGGTTAGGCTTGACCTAGTTGACCTAGTTTGACTAGTATAGTTGACTAGAGTTGACCATGGGTTGACTTTAGCCTAGTTTGACCCCAAACATCATGTAGATGTATTATAGCAGTCTGTCATATTATTTTAGACTTGTAGTGACTTGTACTGTTCTATAGGAGACAGATACCACTCCTCGGACAGTAGATTCTCTTCAGATATTCAGGATGCCAGACGAGTACATTCTTTGATCATTTCATATCTTATTTAGGATTATATTTCCTACTTTAGATTACTTTACTTGAAGCTGACACGTTGGTAACACGGATTAGTACTATATAGATCTTATCGTGCGATGTTATCCCCTTAGCGGATACATCGGGTATTTCATGTTCGTATACTTTATCATGAGCATCGTGTACTCCTTGTGTTCGTGCTATTCGTGTACAAATCGTATGAAATCGTGCATACTCATGTGCTCACATGATCATCGTGTACAACTATAATTCGTGTGCAATAACATAACTTGACTAGATCCTTGTGTATTGATTGGGACGGGGGAGTAGAAGTGGTTATGTATTCAATCCAGTAGATTACTCGTGTACAACCTCTGTAGATTACTCGTGTACAACATCGTACCGTTTATATAACCGTCTTGTACTCTACATCACTAGCACTGATAGTTCTCATATATATTGTATCTATTTACTTACATCTCTCTTTTTACATCATGTTGTTCTTCCAGTTTCATGTATCTTGCTCTCTAGCATGTTTATATTTTCTAACCTGTTATGATTTGTTGAGATGTACTGTACTCGCTCCTGTCCTGACTAGACCTGTTGAAAATATTACAGAGGATGAGGCTGAGGCGTTCTGTCCCACCTATTACGGGGCTACCCTAGAGGACTGTTGTGACTTGGGCCAGCAGCAGGATCCCTTAGCAGTGGATGATACTCCCTTAGACTAGGATGTCTTTCATTGTATTTATTCTGGATTACTGTATTGAGATTTGAGATTTTGGATATGTATTATCTTAGACACTTAGACTTTCATCTGGATTGTATCTCTGTGGATTTCATTTCTGATCATATCTATCTATCTATATTTTATCGTATTCTACCTTAGATGTGATTGAGACTTCATTTGCTATGTCACCTCCATTCGGAGTATATACACTGTACAGGTACCTTATATATATTGTTAGATGTTGACCTAGGACATCGTTCTACCGCCGACACTGCGGCGTGGGCTGGACGTACCCACGTCTCGTGCCCTTACTCTAGGGTGCGGGTCGTGACACGTACCCTATTACCTTACCAAGGTAAACTCACTATCAAGCCCCTACCTTAGTTTCTAGGCACTTTTACCTCAACATGGTATCCTAATACCATGCCCTCGTATCCCGATACCATGCCATGGTATCTTGATACTCTAATTTCATATCTAGAAGTATCTTAGAACTTTACCCTTTTATAGGGTAAATCCTAATTACCTCACTAGTATACCATATCTCAACATTGGTCACTAATACTCTAACTAACTCTTCCACCTAAACATTCAAGGGTTAAAGGACTAATTTGAGATGGAAATGGAATTGAGTGGTGTATATGTGGAATGGTTTGAATGAATGGTTGAATGTATGAAGGAATGGATGGATGAATGAATGGAATGGTATAAATGAATGGATGAAATGAATGGGTGAATGGATGAAATGAATGGGTGAATGGATGGATAGATGAATGAATGAATGAATGCATGAATGTATGGCTGAATTGATGGCTGAATTTGTGAATGAATAATGGATGTATGAATTAATGGATGGCAGAATATATGAATGGAAATGGATGAATAGGAGGAATGGGCTGAATTGTATATACTGAAATGAATGCATGAATGGTTGTATGGATGAATGTTTGGATGAATGAATGGTTGGATAAGTGAATGGGTGGCTGAATGGATGAAGGGTGAATGGGTGGCTGAATGGATGAAAGGGGGACTGCTATGCGGTCATGGGGACTGCTATACATCCCCCACACTGCTACTGCAGCTGCTGTGTTCTCTCGACCAGTTGTTATCCTAGGGACAGCAGCCTATGCTGCCTACTGCTGCCAAAGCGCAGAAGCGTACTCCCCTTCCAACCCTCTCAAATCACCCTCACACTCTCTCCTCTCACTCTTTATCCAAACAACACCTACACATATATATATATATACTTCCACACACCATAACAAATATATTGACACACACAATATATCAAACACTAGATGTGTCCAAAATTGGGGGTTTCTCACTTGGACACAAAACTCAATATGGACACATCCTAATGACCTCCAAATGGATCCAAAATGGACACAAATGGAGACACAACCATGGGGGTCATTCCTATGTATTCAAAATGGTCTTTTATGTATGTAGGAGTGAAATAGAGGGGAGATTTTACCTTTCGAGTGATCAAATCCAAAGAAACACCTTCCGATACGACACCGACACGAAGAGACCTCCAAAAGGACACGAACAAGATCCAAAACTTTCCAAACTAGCTAGCTCCTCCTCTTGATTGAATTAGAGAAGAAAAGAAGAGGATTGATGAAGAAATGGATTGACTTTGAGGTGAAATCAATGGAGGCTCCTCTCTAATTTGGGGAAGAACAAGAGAGGGAAAATTTGAGAATAATAACAAATGAGAGGCTCATCCCTATCCCTCTATGTGGCCGACCAAGTGTGGACAAGGTGTCCATATTTGCTAAAGACTAAAATACCCCCCACTTGTCTCCTATTGATTTAATTAAAATTAGGTTTTAGTTGAGGCTAAATTAGTCTAGTTGAAGTCTCTGATTAAACCAAACTTAGTCATGAAATTTAATCTAACCATACTAACTTAAATATTGTCATGTGGGCCATGTCTAACTAATGAGTGGGTCCCACTAGAGTCAAAACTACCCCGGGTCCCCGATACAAGTCGGATTGAGTTGAAATTCATACCCGACTCAAATAACCCCAAAATAATATCATAAATAAATAAATAATTCCAAAATTATTCTAAAGTAAAAAATGACCAAAATACCCCTATTTTTGAAAACTGGGGGTGATAACTGTTTTTGCCACGGCTGGCGTATCTCATTCTTCTTGTTCACCGCCTCCTCCTACAAGAAACCCCCAAGTTTTCTTATGTGATAAGTTCGGTAAAAAATTGGCAAAAGGATATGTCGTCACAGATGCTACATTAAATATGTCATTTGAAGAAAGTTGGATATCGAGAGAAGAAAGTTTATGTTGAGGAAGTGATTGATCCCGATGCCCCTTTATTTGACCCTCCACAAGGGAAAATCATACTTTTACCGGTTTGGTCGATGGGGGATTTCTAATTTGGATAGAATGCTGGTTGGAGTATGTTTGATGATCTCTAGCTTACTTTTAGTTCTAGTTATCTTATGCAGGTATGTTATGGGCTGAAACTTGTTTAACATAGTTGTCTTTTGTTGGTTTTGTTTGGTTTATGTAGTTGAACCTTAAACTACATGTTTATGATGTTTTCAAGTATTTTGATTATGTTTACCAGTTCTATATGTGATGCTTTTTTGGAGGTTCTAATTATGTCTACATTTTTTCTTGTCATCTTTGTTATTTGGATTTTTAAAAAAAAACCTTTTTAACTCTGTCAATGCATTGTTTATCTTTGAATTGCCGGTCCCAAGCCCGGATAAAAGAGGAGGGAAAAGATTTTATTAATACTTACATTTTTTAACTTCATGTCCTAATTTGGATTTGCATTGCAGGTTAGAAGACCACAAGTTATTACTTCATGATTCTTCCTCCACTTCCTACCCAATGTAGGACTAATTATCAACTCGATTGTCATCCCATTTTGAAGGCTCAACCAAAAGGCAGAAACGAGATACAATCAAATATCTCTCTCATAACAGTTATATAGCCTCGTCAATTTCGATCATAAATTTGGTACAAAACATTTCAAGATAGGGAAAACTCTTTGTTCAGTTCCTCAAGCTTAATATCACTGTATCTTTACTGTATCTTCACTGCAGGAGGTTGAAGGAAGACAAAATGTGAATCATGTCACCGTATCTTCACTGCTGACTTGAAGGTCTGTAGTATCAGTAAAGGTATGTAGTATCAGTCTTTTGTAGTTTCAGTATTCTGAATAATATCTAACTAATGAAGAATATCTAACTGCAGTATAGTATTCTTTAGTATCAGTATTTTGCACTTTTCTACAATTTTTGTTTGCTATTTTTTTATGGTACTCTGATTCGAGAAATAACGATCATACAAAATGTCATTGTTCCGCTGGATGCTATCCTCAGGATGTTGGAATACGTCGAGGAAAAGATAAACTTGGCTCGAGGATTTTCTAGTTGAACGAATGATGGTCGGACTATCGAACCGAGATCTTGGCTTGGATAAAAAATGAAAATGTTTGGATTTGCTTCGTTGACAATCACAACATTGACGTCTTTGTCTTATGCGAGCACAACTCCAGCCTCGCACATGCGTCACGTCGACTAGGGCGATCACTCCGCGTGAGCGCTGGTATGGTGATTCATACAATGGGAGTGATCAAACTTGCATGACGTGGTAATTTGTATGCTTCGACTTATGGTTTGACGCGAAGGTGGATTCGAGAATGACTCAGTGTGTACTTGACGATCGAACTTACGGATTGAGTAGGTCCAATCCGTGTATCGAGAATGAATTAGTCTAGACTCAAGAAAGAGTTACGCCCCGATGAGAATGATTATTCCATGGGAGCGTTGTATGGTGATTCATGAACCACCGTGGATAATCGGACTCGTGTGAGATTGGGGCATAATATATAATTGAGTTAGACGACCTCATGATCGAATACATGAATTGGTTAGAAGTGGTGATTGAACGGATTCGAATTGGCGCAACGAATGCATTAATACGAATAGGTGATCATGCTCGATGTTTAGAAATCTGAGTGACGCGAGCTTGGGTAGAAAAACCCCGTACTACCGACTTTGGTTTGACCCTAGGATTGGGGTCAGTATTGGCATTATTGTTAGGGAACTATGATTCTAATCCTGACATTGACTTAGCCTTGAGAAATGGCCTAGCGGTTAGGCGGGATGTCCTGTTTCAAGAGTTAGCAATCGAAAGATTGATCTTGAGGATTGGTATGGATGGATAGAGTAAATCAAAAGTATAGGAATACCCCTCATGAGATTCGGCTAACATGCACATATTTAGGGACGCTTGAATATGTGTACGATGCGACTCGAGTGAGAATGACGAATTCTCTATCATGCGGCTTGGCTGAATGCATGTATTTTGGAGACGCCTGTAATGCGTGCACGATCCAGCCAAGTAATACGTTAGTTCAAGCAAGACTTGAGGAATAAAAGAGTGTCGAAGATCTTGAAATTGCGTTAAGAAAAGGATTGATACTAGTATGAGCGTGGCTCGGAATCAAAGAAACGCGTAGGCGGAGTGTGTACGATAAATTATAGCGTACCTCGTACGACTGTTATAGTCCCGTATTTGGGCACGATTAAGTCTTAACCATAAAAATGGTAGGATGGCTTGCCTTCAGGAAAGTCTCGAGGACGAGACTTGTTCTGAGTGGTGTATGTTGTAGTGCCCCGTCCCGTAAAGTCAATCGGAGGAATCGAAACGTCGACGGCGTTCGGACTTAGCCTTGCAACGGCTGCTCGAAGGCTCGCTCGGTCGAGGCGACTCCTCGTTCAGGTGGGGTAGTTTCGGTGAACTCGCCTCATCTTAGCCTTCACTTAATAACTCACATATTTTTAACTTGCACAAGTTAGGCTTGATAATAAAAGAGACGCATCCACATAGCTAAGAAAATAATTCCGACGGGTCGGAATGTATTAGAACATGAAAAATGGTCCCACGGTCTGCTTAGAAATCGGCTCAGCGTGCTTTCAAATGACACTCGATCCTTCGTTCCCGTCGCTTGGAAAAAGGAAGTTGGCCTAAGTTGCTAAGTTGCCACGACACTCGAATTAGCCTAAGTCATAGGCGTCGCCCACGTGAATGCTTGATAAAGCATGCACGGTCCCGTCGTTTTGCCCCAACACTCGAATTGGCCTAAGTCATAAGCGTCGCCCGCATGAATGCTTAATAAAGCATGCACGGTCCCGTCGTCCAAGGCTTGGCATAGCCTTTGCACGTCCCGTGAGTTAAGTCATCTTGCATGACTTTGGCTTAAGTCTAGGCACCCGAAAACTTGGTTGTTAAAGTCGACCTCGTGTACGGCACGTTCCCTCGATGCGAAGCTTGGCGTAGCCTTTGCTCGTCAAGTCATTCCGCAAATAAGTTAGGCAAAGTTGTGCCGGTCGGTCTAAGCCATTTCTAGTACTGTCCCGCTCTATCTACGGTTGTCAAGTCGCGTAGTCCCTCGAGAACAAGGCTCGTCGTATAAAGTATATGACTTGAGCAATAGCGTCGCCTATAGAACCAGGTCTGTCTAAGGCACGAGCTATGGTGGATTTAGTAAAGAGTATGCCACGATCAAAGGAAGTCCACGCGACTAGTTGTCGTCGAGATCGGTCCCGCTACTTGGGAGTCTCGCTAAGTCTCGATAAGTCCCGCACACGAGATCGGTCCCGCTACTTGGGAGTCTCGATAAGTCCCGCACGAGATCGGTCCCGCTACTTGGAAGTCTCGCTAAGTCTCGATAAGTCCCGCACACGAGATCGGTCCCGCTACTTGGGAGTCTCGATAAGTTTCGTACGAGATCGGTCCCGCTACTTGGGAGTCTCGCTAAGTCTTGATAAGTCTCGTACACGAGATCGGTCCCGCTACTTGGGAGTCTCGTTAAGTCTCGATAAGTCTTGGCAAGGAATCATACGAGATCGGTCCCGCTACTTGGGAGTCTCGATAAAAAGAAGGAAATAATGGTCATGATAAGGAAGGGCTTGATAGATCGAATTTGAGTCTTGCATGGTCATTGGACAACTTGTTGACAAGGTGTAGTCTTCTCGAATGATCGTCGGGGTACCGGGATCATGTCGGCCCGGGAGAAGCGAGGCGGCTCACGGTAGGATGCTGGATAACTGCATGGGAGATACTTGGCGCTTCCGGAGATAGCTACCTACAGAGGGACGAGCCGATATCTCGAGCCGAGTCTAAGATAGCTTGACATTGCTAGTGACCACTCATGTAGATGGGTCGACAGAATAGCGGTAAACCGCGTGTATGCCTTTGGATTGAGTCTAGAACTTGAATATATGTTCAGTCGATAGAACAAGATCTGGGCCTAAGATTGGGCTGCAGCATAGGCACCGGGCTTGGCACGATAGACGGCGTCGGGATGTCCTTGAAGTTAATACTATACTTCACAACTCTGGTCTAAGTTAGCAAATAAGTCGAACAGAAAGACCGCAAGGCGGTAGCATGATAAGTCTTGATAAGTTGTGAGGTGTAGCCTCAATCTTGAAGCACGAACAAGTCTAAGCAAGGTCTAGAGGCACGACCTGCACGATTCGTCCCCTTGACGTCATTGGCACGAGAGTTGGTCTAGAGGCACTTGAGTGCTAGTGAAAGTCTAGGCACGGCCGAGTTCGCATAAGTTGCTCCTCGGCGAAGCACTGTCTCGAATACGTTGAAATCACGAATAGAGTATAGCACGACCCTGCCGTCCCGAGTTAGAGTTCGGTCAAGTACATAAGCGATGAGGCACTGCCTCGATCAAAACACACGTTGACATTATAGCACGACCATGTCGTTGCACATCGGTTGATCAGGCGTCGTAGTCTTAAAACTGATCCTAAGACAAGACTAGCAAGACAATCGAAAGGGACTTATAATGCACAAAGTAAATAAACGTGTCGGTTTTGTATGGGTGGGCCAGGAGCTCACTCCACCAGTACAGTTGAGTACTGATACCCACACAGTTTTTATGTGCAGGCACAGGTAGAAGCTCGTGGCCCGGAACTCGCTTAGATGCGTCGAGGCACGAAGTTCCTTGGCGACTCAAAGCGTGTGGCCGCGTGGAGTCAAAGACTTATACAGGACATAATGTATGGATATTGGCTTTCGAAGCTTCCGCTGGCTCAATCATTGTATCGAGAGATGAGAGAGAGCAGAGTGACTTGTATAATGAGAGAAAAGTGAGCACGAGAGACTCGTAATCAAGTCCTTGCGCCCATTGTAATATCATTGTTAAATATCAATAAAGAGTTCTTTTGAATAACTTGTGTTTTGTCTTTAAATTTTCTCTGCATGTTTAATATTTCTGCTTGGGACTTCTGTGCGACGACTCCGTCGCAGCCGCTGTAATCGGCCGTTATAGAATCCGCCTTGCACGAGCGCAATCTAGGCTCGTGCGGTATCACGTCCTAGCGAGGACGATCGCTCCTACGGGAGCGGGGCATGACACATGCTGCCGCCGTCGCTCGCAGTCGCGCTTGGTCGCGTGCATGGCGCACGGGCTTCGGTCTCGCTGGCAAGGGCCAGGCGGGCTGGAGGCGAGGGTGCCTCCCTGGGTCACCGCAGGTGCGGACGATGGCTGGCCTAGGTGGGGCACGGGTGGTGGCTAAAGAGGAGGAGAAGAATAAGAGATGGTGATGGTGAAAGAGAAAATGGTGATGGAGAAGAAGAAGAGTGAAGGAGGAGCTCGGGTGGAGGTGGTGGCGGTTGATGATGATAATGGTGATGAAGAAGAACATGATGAAGGAAGAAGAAGAATAAGGGGGCTGGCTGTCGGCCATGTGAGGATGAGAGGGAAGAGAGAAAGAGGGATGGTGATGGGAGAGTTGATGGGAATGAAAGAGAGAGAGAGAGAGAGAGAGAGAGAATGTGTTAATATATAATAGAGAGAGGGGGGTGTGATATTAATTAGAAGAGAGAAATATTTAGAGAGAGGGAGAGATAGAGGTCAGCTGAGAGGGAATGGGGGTGTTGTGCTGGTGATGGGGGGGTTGTGTGTAGGATGATTAAAGGAGGTGAGGGATATTTTAGTAGAGATATTTTATATATATATATTTATTTATTTATTATTAGAAAGAGATAAAATGAGATATTTATGTAAAGTAGAGATATTTTAGTAGAGGAAAAAAGAGGAAAATATTTTTGGGGTGTATAGGTAGACCTGGTAGGGTCACACCAATTTGGGTTGGGTGTTAGGTCAAGTTTGAACAAGCTTGGGGCCAAGATTTAATTAAAATAACAATTTAACCAATTAAAATCATGAATGAAATGTGAGCACAAGGAAGATCGATTTGGTGGCACGCAAGTGGCACGTGCATAGTAGACTCAAAATAGGCTAGGGCCATATATTGGGTCCACTGGATTGGACCGATGTCGGGCTCGAAAATTAAGTTGGAAGTTAAGTCACGAATTACGGCAGACGATAAATTGGTCTAATTTGACCCGAAAGTTGCGCGAAGCAAGTCGAGCACAAGGGAACAAGTTCGAGTGGGACATGATATATCAAATTGAAGATAATCTCGTCTACTACAAACTTCAAGAAGAAAGTTTCCAGAGACTGGCATCCCTGATGCTCTAGAAATCAAAGTCACGCTAAAGAGCATTTAATGATCAAAATTAATCAATTAAAAAATGAATTATCGAGAATAAATCATTTAGAAAATTCAAAAATAAATTCCGAAAATTCAGGGGGCTTACAGAATGATGTTTAGCTTTTATGTTTTTCAATTATCATAGTTTTGCTACCGAGCCAAACACTTGACGCTTTTTTTGTTGTTGTTGTATATTGTTGTTGCCGCGTTATATATTAGTTCAATTGACGAGTGGAAGTTTTCCTAGATTATAATGTCAACAAGATTACCTCCCCTCTCGATCTAACTTGACTAATTCTGTAGGTGGTGTTGGACTTGGAAGAAACTTTAGTATGTGCATATGAGACATCCAGTTTGCCTATATGTTCGCACTCAGGCAATTGAAACAGGTCTAAAATGTTTTCGTGACTTTGACAATGTTAGTTCTCTTTGAGCTGTTGCTTATTATATAGAACCTTATAACTTATTTAAATTAAATTGTGTGGGCTTCAGGACGTTGAAGGAAGACAAAATGTGAATCGTGTCATCGTATCTTCACTGCTGGACTTGATGGTTTGTAGTATCATTCTCAAGTATCCCTTTTATATACGCCAATTTGGAACGTTTAGAGCACATTAGAAATATTGAGCACTCTAATATCTTAGTTCTCTCTTGTATGCATCCATGCATGTCAGTTTGCAGCTGTATATATGAAAATGTATGTCGAGTCATATATAAATTTCCTCTAAACCCTTAGCATGCGTGGAAGTTTTTGTGAGGTGGAACAACCTTAATATACTGGAGCAACCTGCAGGTGCAAGTTGTGAGGCAGGTGCACATTTTTATTGAAATATAGAAAAAATAATAATTTGAATTACTCTCATGTTAGTAATTCTAAAATTATTTTTTTCCATTTTTTTAAATATACTAACGACCCAGTCCCGTTAGTATTAAATTCTAAAATTGTTTTTTTTATGCTTTTAAAATATTCTAACGGCCATAGCCCGTTAGTATTCATATCTACATATATTTATATGCCTGTTGGAAAAATAATTACTAATGGCTACAGCCATTAGAAAGCTTGATATACTAACGGGCATGTCCGTTAGAAGGGTAGTTAATAATATTACCCATGCCTATATACTCACGAAATTTACCCGTTAGAATTAATTTTTGTAACATGTTTAAACCGTTAGAATATAGGTGTTTTGGTGTAGTGTCTGCTGATCTTTTGCCACACAACAAGAGCTTTTATGTCTTTTTCAGTTTACCGCAAGGATCATTTGAGTTCGGTGATAATAAAGGCTTAATTGCAACTTGATACTCTCAACTATCATCGTTTTTCAATTTGATATCCTAAACTTTTTTTTTTTTTACAATTTGATATCATGAAGAAGAAAAAAATTCCGAAAATACCCCTTCCATCTCTGCCCCCCCCCTGCCCCTCCACCATCGCTGCCCCTCACCCCTCCTTCGGCCAACACCCCCCTCCTTCCACCGCCGCCCCTCCCCCGGTCGCCCCCACCCATGCGCCTCCCTCCTCCCGCCACTCCTCCAATCTGCCCCCTCCCACGGCCGCCCCCACCCTCCTCTCGCCGTCCCCCCCCCCCTGTCCCCACCCGCAGCCCCACCCCCACCCCCTCCTCCCACCGTCCGTCTTTATTGTCGCGCACCGCCGGGGGGGGAGGGCATCACCAGAGAGAGATGAGGGGGGAGAGAGAGGGGGGGGGGGGGGGGGGGGGGGGGGGGGGGGGGGGGGGGGGACAGGGGGGTATTTCTTATTTTTATTTTATGGTAAACGGTGATAGTTGATGGTATCAAGATGTTGAGTAAAAAAGTTTAGGATATTAAGTTGAAAAACGATAATAGTTGAGAGTATCAACTTGCAATTAAGCCTAAATTTTAAAGTACAAAGTTATCAATTAATTGTTCTTAACCTACGTCTTAGGTCACAAGTTAACCAAACCTAAAAATAAATAATAATAGCGGTATAGGATTTAAAAAAAACTGTAAACCATAACACAGGAGGGTTTTGGTCTCATCTCACCGGACATGTTTTAAAAGTGTTGACAATGATCAAATGCGTCGAATGTTCGGACGTTGTTGGTTTATTAATTAATTTCCGATGGAATCAAGAATGATGAAGACGATTATTAATCCCGTCACACACACACTACATATATATTAGCTGAATAGCTAGCTTAGCAGAGTGGAGTCGAGTAGACGTGCTGCATGTTGGGGTCGAACAAGCCCCAGTTTTGCTCGGTTCCGGCCTTCTTCTGGTCCTCGTTGAAGAGCGCAAAGACGTAGAAGTCGCCGAAGCCGTCGGCCGGCCGCTTGGGGCTGCCCCTGTTGTTCACCATGTGGTTGTAGAGGTTCGTGACGTAACGGCTCGCAAAGGCAGGCGTCGTGTACTCCCCGTTGCCCGCGGAGGGCCAACCGCTCTCCCCCACCGTCAGCGCGATGTCGGCCCCTCCTCCGATCTTCTCCAGCGCCCACACGAACGAGTCGAACATCGCGTCGAACAGGTTCGTGTACGCCAGGCCCCCGTCCGTGACGGCGGGCACGCCCGGCTGGAACATCGCGTAGTCGAGGGAGACGTGGACCGGGTCGCTGGCGTAGGCGAAGTAGGGGTACACGCTCACGTACAGCTTCCTCTTCCCCGGCGGGAAGCTGCCGAGGACCTGGACGATCTCGGTCATCACTCCGATCGTCTCGGGCGTGAACACGGACTGCGAGGGAGGGTTGCTGTTGGTCACCGCGGCGCCGTAGATGGACGTGGTCACGACGACGGCGGCGGCGTTGGCCGCGTCGAGCGCGGCCCGGATGTTCCGCATGGCGTTCGGGACGTGCTGGGCGTTCGCGCTCGGCACGACCTCGTTGCCGACGACGATCTCGAAGATGTTGCTGTAGGGGGCGAAGTTCTGGTTGATCCACTCCCTCGCCGCGTCCGGGCTGGCGGCGAGGCCGGCCAGGTCTTGGTTCCTGATCGTCAGCGACACGAGCCGGCTCTTTTGTCGTAGTATTGCGGGTTGGGGCTCGTAGATTCGGAACTTGGCGATGCCGCAGCCTTCCATGAGGGAGACTGCTTGCTCGGGGCTCGGGAGATTGTCTCCTACTGTGCCGTAGCATATACCAGCTTGCGGAGAAGGAACTGAAGAAGAGCAACAACAACAACAACAACAACAAAAAACTTTCGATATCAATCATATGATTTGTATTATTCAAACATATATATGTTTCATAATTATATATATATCTTCTAAGTGTTGTTTTAAAACGGCTCAAAAGTGAGCCATCTAAGCCGTATAAATATTATAGTCCATTTTATTTTTTAAAAAAATTATTATATATGTTAACATAAAATTTGAACTCAACCAAACAAAAAGAATACCTCCCCCTTAACCACATGAGTTAGAAAAAAATATTTGACTATAATTGAATAATTTTCTTATTATACGTTATTATATGTGAAAAATATGTGCATTTACTAGTATATAATAGGACTTGATAACGGTTCAAATCGTATATATCCTCCATTAAATCGTATATATATATATATATATATATATATATATATATATATATATATATATATATATATATATCATTGGAGTATATATATATTATGCACTCCATATATATATATATATATATATATATATATATATATATATATATATTATTGGAGTGCATATATATATATATATACTCCATGATATATATTATTCTAATAGATATATATATATATATATATATATATATATATTATACTCCAATTATATATA